>CAEGAD010004840.1:0-39552 GCA_903067055.1 Poeciliopsis paucimaculata | reverse complement strand
GAAATATATATATATATATATATATATATATATATATATATATATATATAGATATAGATATATATATATATCTATATATATTTATATATATATATATATATATATATATGTATATGTCAAAAGGTGATATTAAATCTGAAAAGCTACAGGAGTTGAAAGGAAAAGAGTTTTGTTATGCCTCTTTGCCCGAATTTGCACAACCTATGTTTAACCCGAGAGCTCCTTCTTCATTGGCCCTTCGCCTGCAGTGGCATGATAGTCTAACAAATGATCGTTTCAAACACAAAAAGGATGGTAATAATTTTCAGATCTCTCCTAAAAGGCTTCCAGCTTTTTACTCTTCACCTCCATAATCGTCTCATCCTCCCTTATTGGCAGAGAGCTTGGCACATATTGTACAGGCGGATATAAATAAACAAATGCAAGAGAAGAGTAATTATGAAAAGCTCAACCGGGGGAGTGCAGAACGACAGAACGTCTATAAACGCAATCAAGGCGAACACGGACGTGATTAGGGTCTGATTTGATTTGCGGTTTTATTATTGTTATTTCTTTTTAGGTGAGGACGTCAGAAGCAGCCTGAAGGATCCGCGCGCACTCCCTCGGTTACTAATTGCGCCAAAGTTTGCTGCTGGGCAATAAAAAGGGCAGCGTGGGCCATAATAAAGCGAGAACATCTGCCAAATGGAGGGGAAAGAAAAGAGGGAGACGAAGCAGAAAAGGGGGAAAAAAAATAGAGGTTGTAATTAGATACAGAAATAGTTAAAGAAAGGGCAGAGGAGGAGAGCTGCAGAGGGCTGGCCAGACCTGTTCTCCTGCAGCACTACATCATTTATCATTTCCTCGGCTGCACCAGACTCTCGGCGACTGCTGATTTTAGTGACACCTATTTAACAGGTACAGGCACTTCGGATTCGGCAAGAACGCTGCACACTGACATCCTCTGAACACACGCTAAACAATTCTACACAACAGGATGTGACAAAAATGACAAATTGGGCTCCGATTAAAAGGGTTTATTTAAGTTTTATTGAGTAGAAGTTAGTAAAATTTTTTTTATTTTTTTTAAAATGACGCGCTGTTTTTGAAGTTGTCTGATAGATAAACACAGAGACGAGATCCACGTTGAACTGTGCTCAAGTGGGATTTTCTGCAACCACCGTGGTTTAGCTAATCTTCCTGCTGGAGCATGAAAATAAATTACACGACTTTCCACTTGCGCAACACCAGACACATTTAATAGCACCCCTGGTAATGATGTGCAAAAAGTCTTAAAATAAATTACATTTTTATTTTTGTCGCCTGTTCTCATGTGATTTCTTTTTCTAATTCATGAACATGGAAGAATGAACAAACTTTTATACAGAAGCAGGCTTTCATCATGCCGCACAATCGACAAGAAGAGGTTTTGAACATGTTGACCCTCAGCTAACAGAAGTGAAACAGAATGGGGGACTCATTGGCACCACTTAGCCAAAACCTGCCCAAAGGTTGATTTGCAAAGCTTGGTTTCAGAATGCAATTTGGTCCCAGTATAGTTTATTCCCACAATTTTTTATTTTTCAAATATGCTACTAAGTGCAGAATTGTCTGAGTTGCAGAGTCACTAATAGTGTGTTCCGCAGAAATTCGGTCTGCGGAAATTGTTTATTTTACAAGACAAAGTTGAAAGTGTGTGTCTTCGACCAATGTTACCGATAGTAAAGATGAATCTGTAACACTTTATTTGAAGGGGTGTCAAACATGACATGACATCTGTTATGAACATGGAGTCTTCATCAAAGTTTATGACTGTTGTAGTCAGTCATGTTATGACTGTTGGTCATTTAATGGACTTTAAATACCATTAAAACTGATTAAAGTAAAAGTTTAACGCAGATTTGTATTAAGAGTGTCATTATTTACCGAATGACACTCTTCAGACATCCAGGAAGACTCCTTCATATTCATAAGAGGTGTTATGTCACCTTTATGACAGTGTCATGTCAGTCTTATGCCCACACCGTCAAATACTGATGAATCGAAGCTGAACAAATTAAAAGTGGTGTTTGCATGTGGAGAGTACGGCGACGTTTGTAAGAGTGTGTGAAGTCATTCCTGGCTCCAAGTTTCCAAATTCAAGGTAAATGAAACGCAGCATGTGTTCCTTCAAATCCAGAGCCAAATTGGTGACGGACAGCACAGTCTCTGGACCGGGAGAGAATAGATTCCTGCAGAGTGAATTCCTTCCATCAGGACAGGCAGAATAAGCGAGGAAAGCCCGGGAATCCCATCGGGCCTGCTTTTGAACGCATCGCCTAGCTTCCATCTTTTCTGCTATTTAACCAGGATAAAACCAAGAGGTAGAAATAATTTGGGAGTAAATTTAGTCTGAGTTTTGAGCCAGACAATGCCAAGGAGCTAAACATTCCCAACTATAAGCTTCCGCAGAAGCTAAACAAACAGTTAGCATCGGGTTAGCCCAGATGCCTGCTAGCATCGGGTTAGCCCAGATGCCAGTCTCATGAGTCTTTTACGTTGTTGTGGATGGTATCTTAATAATACCAACATGAGTTTCTTTGGTCACATGTCTGAGGATTTGAATGGTTATAGAACCGTCTGAAAAAAGTGAAGCGATCTGTTTTAAGCTAATACTACCTCTTCTTTAATGCTGGTTTAATTCTTCTTTCAGATCATCTGGCTTGACATCCAAGTTGTTCTTGAGATGTAATTGAACCACAGAGGTCTGGACAGAGGGGCCGTCTCTCTCTGTTTTCCTGCCGATTTGTTTCGCCAACTTCTGAACGTCTTCCCGCAATTATTTCTGGTCACAAACTGGTAGAATTGAATCAACAACAGGGTAAGATATAGTCTCTGAACTCCCATATATCCTGCATTACTTTATATAAGTATAAATGTCATTCAGGTAAATACTGTGGCCAACAACATCACGGGACACTGTCCCGGTAAAGAGTCAGGGGCTTCTGTTGCAGTAACATGCCGAGTGTTGGTAAACTGGACGGGGTTTACGACTAAGTTGAATTAAATGTGAAGGGCTCGCTGGGCAGCAATCTCCTCTGTGTGTGGGAGATTTGGGGGTGTAGAGGAGGGCATTGTTTCTGAGGGTCATGACAGCCTCTTTATGGCATGATGGCTGGCCTGGCCTCCAGGGATACGGAAATATGAAGACAGCAAGTCGATAGCAGAGGGAAGGTGTTCAGTGCTGCGTATAAACGCTGGGCTGGAAATGACGCTCTCCATCCCAGCTCCCATCTGTCTGCCCTCCCCCACCTCAGATTAACTGGAGCATGGGCCCATAAAGCTAAAAGGATCTCTCCTGTTGCCACACTGTCTGATCACAGCCAGATTACGCATTTTTGCCGTTACAACTCAGCTGCTTTTCAGTTGTGCTCGGGCCAGAAATCGTCCTCTTTCAATCCATTTAGCTGGGAGAATGTAGATCACATTTACTGACAATCTTCTCATTTGAATATTTGGTTTTCTATTAATATATATTTCTGAAAATAAATAAATAAAAAAAATTTGCCACACGCTGATGTTCTGATCTGATATTAATCCAAGTTTCTCAGAAATTAATACGCCACAGACCAGACGTGGGCGAAATGTGCTCCATAATAGTGATTAATGATAATTAGAAGAAGAGAAAATAAAACAGAGCTAGCTTCCACGGCAACATCTCTGTGATGATAATCTGCCGCAGCAATATTAGCTCAATGCGATTTTCCATGTGCACGCCGCTGCTAGAAAGAGGACACACAAGAGATGTGTCTGTGATTGATGGCAATTTTAAATCTTTGCAGCAGCTGCCTGTGGCGAATCCTTCTGAGACACTTGACGGGATTTGAATTAAATATAGCTGGATTGTTTCTTTAGCAGCATATGGAGTCTTTCATTCTGTGTGGGTACTTAGTTGGATATATTTGATATATTTAAGCGGCGTAGACTTCAATTCGTATGCTCGCGGATCTAACAATTCCCCACGTCGATTTTAACCATGAGTTACTGTGGGAAAGGAGATGGCCTCCGTCTGTCATTGGGTAAAAGGAAGGGTGCACTTTAAAGTGGCCACATCAACCCAGGACAACACAGTAGGGGTAGCATCAATTCAACACCAAGTAAAGACTGGGCGCATATCGCAGATAGCAGCACTGAGATACTTTTTGATTTAAGTTTGATACATCATTGGCCATATAAAATTTAGTAGCTTATTAATAACTGGAATCCATTAAACAGCTTTAATTGTTCATAATTTCCATATCCAAACACGATGTTGCATTTTTCTTACGAACCAATCAAGTGCGAAACAAAAGTTAGTGTGAGGTCCAGTTTTTAGCAGGTCCTGCAAGGTGACAGTTTTGGATTTTCAGCAGCAACAACTTTAACTAGGACCCGTTTGGTGGACAAAATCCACAGGGTTTTCTTGAAATCGACTCTGACAAACATCCTTAGACAGCAGGAGTGGTGGCTTTACTTTAACACAGCATTGACAGAAAAATTAATTCCTGTCATAGATCACCCGGTTCAAGATTCCACAGCAGACTGAATGAACACACTCCAGAAAGAAAGAAATTCATAAAAAAGAATACCTCCGGTAAAACAGTTAAATGAGTTAAAAAGATCACCAGAAGGAAACTGGGATTTTAATACTGCATACAGGAAGACCAAGGTTAATTGTTCAAATCAAATTAGGTTTCTTTACATTACAGTTTCCTTATTAAGAGAAATGCATGTTCTAAATTATTCAGAGACTTCCTTACAAATTTGCAGGAGGCAGCTTCAACCTTTCCTTGCTGTCTTCTAACCCGTTTCCTCCTGTTTCTTATATCAGGGGATAATAAAGGCCGCCGAGCGTTGTCTCGCTGTGCAAAAACATAAGTTAGCCTGGTGGAGAAATATTTGGAATATTTTAGCGGGATGAGCAAGGTGTTTCATTTTCAGATTAGACTGTGAAGCTGCTCCAGGGGAGCAGAGCCAAACAAACACACACACGAACCAGTTCTTCACTACTACTCCCATAGGTTACCATTTCAGAAGGATATTCGGCTTTAAACATTTTAAATATCACTCTCTTTGTTCATGTTTCAAGGACATGCCTAGCCACCTTTCTACCTACGAGTAGAGAGAAACAAGGAGCTGGGGGAGCAGGAAGCATCTTATTGGAGCGTGAAGTAACCGAGGCCGGGTGGGGATTCATGTACGGGGCGCAGGGGTGACGGAAGACAATGAAGTTTTCTATTCGCCGTTACCTCAGGAGAAGTTATTTAAAGAAAAAGTTATTTTAGCTCAAAGAGCAGCTTTCTAGTGTTGTGTCTTTTCTTGAGCTTCCTACTGACCTAACGTTCTGATGCCTTCTAATGGTCCGACTCAAAAGAAACTTGTAGACTCCCAGTTAATCTTTAGCAAATGAACTAAAAAAAAAGAAAAATACATCAAGCAGCACTAAAGCGAACTACGGCAAAAGTGAATAGGGCATCAATTTAGACTGTACCACTTTTGATGGATCGTCAGACTTTACAGCTTTTAGCTGAAGTTTATGTTTGTCTTTTTTTCTGGGTTTTGTAGTTCCAATGGTTTAAGGCACAGATGACAAACCTCACAGGTCATGACAAAAAGTTTACTGATTGTACCGGGCAAGGCATTTTATTTATTTCTAGTTATATTTACTTGACTAGAAATAAAAATAAAAATAATAATAATAAAAAAACAAGCTAGCAAAAACTTAACACTGCAGTAAGTTTTTGGTGTAGTGATCATAAACTGATTGCAGTTTATGATTTGTTATTAATCAAAGGTGTCTGTGAAAACTATTATTTTTTTGCCTTGAGTTAAAGAAACTCGGTGTTTCAGCATTTTTGCAGCTTCATAATTTAAGAAACAGTTAGGCATAAAATTATTCATACCCCAGGCAGACCTCACTTTTAAATAATTATCGTTCTAATATAACCAAATGTGACTCTGATGGTACATAAAACAGACATCTCTAAAAAGCACAACAAAGAAACCCATTGATACTACATAGATATATAGCTAATTATATCATCCATTTTGTTACCGGATGGCATTTTGGGAATAATTAATACCGAAAAACAGAAGAATATTTTAAATGTATCGCAGCAGTCAAGCTGTTGTTTAATTTGACAGGCTCATCTTTAGTGATGAAATCCAAGTCTTTTAGATGTAAAGGTCTCTTTGCCATCGCACTTTAGTCCTGCATAGAAACATTACAGTCAGGCACAACCCTTCACAACAGATGAATAAAGAGCTTCTGTTCTGTTCAGCGTTAAAGTGTTGCTTTCCTTTTGTGTTTTGTTCAAAAAGAAAAAGGGGGGGGGGGAAAGAAAAGTTCTCTGCAAGTTCTGAGAGACGAGGCCCAGGGCAAAAGACCGGCAGCCGCATCTCTGCGCTCGTCTTCAAATCCAGGCTGTTATGCCACTGTAGTAAAACAGAATGGAGTAAATATTTTGAAGGCACTTTTGTAATACATATCCATTTGGAAATGGAAATCCACTGTCAACATAACCTTTCCTCCCCCACCACCTCTTACTCCCGCCTGGACACTGTACAACATCACATTTCAGCTGCACGTCACATGCGAAGCCTTTATTCTCTGGCTCTGAGCTAGTCCTCAAACACAAAGTTCACTCTCAAAGGGCAAGTCGACAAGTGAAGGCAGGGGCGAAATAAAACATGAAGGGAGTGAAGGGAAGGTGATGCATCCTCAGGCCTGGGATCCAGAGCTCTCCATCCTCCCAAGGACACATAAACATGTTGTGTTAGGATTAGAATCTCTCTCTCTTTCCCTCTCTCTCTCTGAGGGAGGATAAATTATTATCATTAATTATAATAAATTTGCCTGTCGAGGCTGCAATTATTTTGTTGCCACACAAACTGCCTATTCGTATAATGATGCCGACAGAATGCAGCGGCGTGAGTGACGCGTGGGTTTGTTGAACAATCAAAAGCCAAGAAAGCTAATTGTTTCACTCGTCAATTAGAAAAGAAAAAACAAAAAATAAAAAAGAGCAAGCCAGAGCTCACAGCAGCGCGGGGTTCAGGTGTGTGCCGTGTGTGTACGCCGTTAAATGCTTAACTGTCATCACCAAGACAACTTTATTTCTGCCCGAAGCACTGATGCAAATTGCTGCCATCGTGTGAAAGCTCATTAAGAATGTCATATGGCTCCCTGTAGCCCGTAGGTGTTGCAAAAAACAAAAACAAAAAAAAAAACCTTCAACAATCACATTGAGCGGAGAACAGTAACAAGTTCCTATTTTGAAAATGTTAAAAATGTACATGACGCGACAAAGAGGCGGTTTCCCACTGACTAAAATTAGATGCGTTTCGAACGTCATAGAACACAGTATGCCCAATATCACTGGAGGTTTTAGCTATAACGAAAGGGACATCCCACTTAATACGATTTTGACCTATGGTGTGTATATGTAACAATTTCTACTCCTCTAGGAAGTAAGAGTGTGTTTAAGAGAATTTTTTTCTCCCCCATTTTCTCTAAAGCACCTGTGTGAAGCGAGATGCCAATGTTGACTGAGAAGGAGGCATTGCTCACAAACCTCGATCTACTGATTCCCAAAGGTCTTTCCAGTTGAGGTTGGCCTCTGTGCAGGCCAGTTAAGTTCACAGACGCAACAAACGGCTCAAGCAAACAGACTTTGCTTCGCGTTCTACTCAGCGGTCTTGTTGGAACAGAAACGGGGTTTCCCCAAACCGTTCCAAGAAAGTAGGGGGTGTGAAATTGTCCGAAATATGTTTTAAAACTGAAGTATTAAGATTTCCTTGAAAGAGAAGAGTTCACTAAAACTAACACCTGAAAAACAGCTCCAAACCCCCAATCTCCTCTGCACCAAACTTTACACTTGACGTACCGCAATCAGGCAAGCGCCGCTCTCTTGGTGACTGCCAAACCCAGACTCATTAATTGGATTGTCAGAAAGAGAGGCATAATTCATCACTCTGGAGTACAACAATCTCCACTGCTGTAGAATCCGTCGGCAGAACGATTTACACCACTGCATCCAATCTTTCGCGTCCCACCTGGTGGTGAAGGGCTTTGACGAAGCGGCATAGCCATGACAACCCTTTTCAAAAATAACTCTTGCAGCTCTCTTTGCGTAGATCTTGAACTAATCAAAGTGCCGCATGAAGTTTGGAGCTCTGTGGCGACTGTGGCTCGGCATCTGCTGACCCTGACTCATGGTTTCCTGTGGCTCGCAATGTCCTCTTCTTTGTTATGGCACCAGTATCATGTTTAGCCAAGGACATGGCGTGTTCAGGATATTCAGTTTCCTTCTTTCTTTTTTTTTTTTTTTTAAAAAGAGACTGTTCTCTACATGGTTTGTGCAAACTACAAATGGTGCTTCTTAAGGCTTTCAGCAACGACTTTGTTTGTTTTTTTGGTCTGGGTGTAAAACTAATAGCTCACCTGTCAACATGCGCTTCCACATGGACTGGGATTTTCTTTAAGCTTTTCTTCCAGATTTGTTTTACCCAGATAATGCCACCGTTGCTTGGCCTGTATGTTCACATGTGTTTGTGTGTATCCAGGACGACACAGTGTTTTGTTTAAGGCTGTAAGTGCAGTGGACGCCTGCCTATTTAGTATTCAGTATTTGCAGATTCACCTATTTTGAAGATTTTCCTCTGGAAAGTGACTTTGAATTGTTCACGGAAAATCCGACCATTTGTGTATTTTTTTTGCATCTCATATCTAAAATATTTGAAGAAAATCAAGGTGTCAGATTTTCATTTCATACTGTATGTTGCAACAGTGGCTTAGTGGGATATCTTTGGCTTTGGATAATATTTTGTATAATAACCCTGTTTTACCTTGTGTTCCTTGGTTTTCGAGATGCTTTTGAACGACAATATTTTCAATTAATCACAGGAAATTCCAATAATTTACATAAATGTTTGTGGTTATAATGTAAAAAAAAAAAAAATAAAAAATCCCCCCCCCCGAAAAAAAGTTTTTCTGGGAGAAAGTCAGAAATGAATCATTCTTTGAATGTGGCCATGTTAGACAGACGTGAGTGAATGCAAGTATGACTGCAGATTGTAATTGCTAAATGTCGACATGAGCAACGTGACACGCGGTGTGATCCACCAACCTGGAGGAAGTTATTTTAGAAGGCAAAACCTTGTGAAAATTGAAAAGCACGTTAGAACATGCGAACGTGGCTCGGGATTTTTAAGTTGTGAACTTTTAAGTTGTGATCCGTGAACATAAATTATTCAGTTTTAATCTCTGTGAACTGAATTTAAAAATAATATTCAAACGAGCAGCCAAATTTACATGTCAAAAAGCGGGACGGAGTGCAGCACGTGAAAACTACTGTTGAGAATTTTACACGTGAATTTATTATTATTTTTTGCCACGGCCGTTTCTGGTGTTTGGTTGCTCATACAAGAGAACCAAAAAAAAAAAAAAAAAAAAAAAAAAAGAACTTTGTTGTCAAACCGCAGCACAGCAAATATAAATCTAAAAAGTAATTATTCCCTACACCTAATAACGGGTGGTGCCACTCTTGGTGTCAACAGCTGGCATGAAGCAATTATAATGACTGGCAGATAGTCGAGTATTTGGCTCTTCTCTGCAGAAATGTTTTCGTTTAGTCAATTTGGAGGGTTTGTGAGCTTGCAAAGTAACTTCACTTAGGTCCAGACTCCGAAACCGCAATTCTGTTTTTGTAAATTTGCTCCATTGCGAGTTTATTGTGGAACGCTTCAAAAATTATTTTTTTTTTGCAAGAGAGAAGAATGGCAAGATATCCAGGTCATATAATTGCATCCACTTCACTTTAAATGGCAGACTGAAGGTTTAGGAAACCCGGCTGAAAACAGATAAAACATCGTCTTGATCTTTAGAGGAAAATGTTTCTCTTTAAATAAAAAAAAGAGACTCAAAATTGTACAGTGATTATGTACTCCTCCCGATTGTCTGACTGCAGCTTTTATCTCAGTAGTGATGCCATTGACTGCAGTCACAATGGCTATTGGTCAATACCACTTACTTGACATAAAAAATAAAAAAAAATGTCTCCCAGCTGTTGGAAGTCATTTTGGGGTGTTTTTTAAAGCTTCTATATGGTTCATTTCTCCTTCCAATTTTCTTCCTTTGTCAGTTCTTTCCTCCTCACAGCTGGCTACCTGAAAATTAATTGCAATTTTCTTGGGGTTATGGTTAGAATTAAAGTAGATGAGTTGATTCAGACGCATCCTTCAGCTCAACTAGTGGCATCGTTGTTCAACCAGAAACCATTTCATTTCTCAAAAAAATACATTCGCACATTTGCAGTTTTACAAACACGGAAAGTGGGGGAGCCGTCTTACATTTACCTTCATCTCTGTCTCCAGTATTGCAGCACAACAACTAAAGTAATGGAAATTTTTCCTTTTATCCATTGCTCGGCCCATTGTTATGATTTTTAGAGCGTTTGCAGCTCTACAAGCACCATACTGCAATGTAGAGTGAAAAAAACATGTCATGTTGTGCCCTATATGGTACATTGTTCATTCTTGTGTTCATTCTTGTTATAAAATTTAAAGTTGCTATCCACTGATATATATATATATATATATATATATATATATATAAAAATTGATCCATTGCGAGTTTATTGTGGAACGCTTCAAAAATTATTATTATTTTTTTTGCAAGAGAAAAGAATACATGAATTTGTCATTTATGGCAAGATATCCAGGTCATATAATATTAGTGGATATTAGTGGAAAAGGGGACAACTATTTATGCTGAACATTTTCTAATGGGTCTGACTTGATTTTTCTGGAGTATTCTCGTCAATCGCTGCTGGCCGCAGTTTCCTGTGTAGCAGAACTCATTTGAAATGATTCATCATTTCCCATGTCTGTTCAAGTCAACATTTTTGAATCCACACACACACACACACACCTCTCCAGAGAAGGCCTGTCCGTTCAGCAGGTGTTCAGAGCCCTGGCCGTCCTCGCTGCCGAAGTGAAGTCGTATCTCCTCCAGACGATGGCTGTACGTCATCGGGCCCCCGGAGATGTTAACCAGATGCTCCTTGTCCAGTCGCAGAGAGACGTGGCGGCCCGTGTTGTACATGGTCCCTCCCGCCTGGGGTGAAACAAATTCGGGGAACACGGATTACAAGGCTAGCACAACAAACGTTCCTTTTTAATAATGCCCACAGTACGAGTCAAAACGAAACGTCAAAATAAAAATGAAGGTGTCAATACTTTCTATGGCGCATTTTGGAGTTGTGCATCTTTCTTCTGGAAAAAGCAAAACCCAGACACAATCTAGCTTTCAAATGCAATTTTATTTAATCTAATTTGCAATAAAGCAAATGAATGATGTGCAATGCAGAGAGCACATGATAATAGAACAGTTTTATGATATCTCATCAGGACTGGCAGCAGCAGAACCATAGAAGACTCTTTAAAGATCAACAGAAATGAGCACAATTTCTTTATATTCAGACTCACTTGCAGTTTCTCCAATATCAAAACTAATTTGATTTTATAAATATTTCCTGCCTAAGCATAATCTGAAGGCATTCAGCAAATGGAAATGTGTCGCCATAAAGCTCGTTTCTCATGTTAAATGTGCTTCTTGAAAGATAAATTTGTCTTTCAAGAAGCACATTTATTGTCACTTTATTATTTGTCAGCATAAAAAGAAATCTACTCTAACAGAAATGAGGCATTGAAAACGTCAGCATATGTAATCCATTTTTTACAACTTATTTCACTTAATCAATTAAGTTGCTGAAATAAATGAACTTTTCAATAATGTTCGAATAGTTTTGAATATGTCCATATCCCTGGGTGTTTTACAAAGGGTTAAGTTTGCAAACTTATCAAACCAGTTATTTTTTGGGCTCAGGCTGTTTGTTACACCTGTATTTCTTAAGAAATATGGTGTGGTAATGTCTGCTTTTCAGACCGTTTGGTTGATTTTTATCCTGTCTGAAACTCAAGAATGCAAAACGACATTTATGTTCTGGTGAGGAACGACTACTTGGTATTTCCTCCCTTTAAAACCCAGCCTCTTATCCACATTGGGCTGTGGGCAGAAATATGTATTTCTGAGTGAAATGCTGCACTTAAAATGAGAATAAACAGGTGGGCAGAACCAAGCAGCTTGAGCTGGTGGAGTTAAGTTGACAAATAGATGGATGGCGGCTTTGAATGTCACAAACTCGGCAGCGAAATTTTAAAGTGCGCCCAAGCTAAAAGCTCACTAGAATATTTTTAGAGATTAAGATTAAGCAAAACATTTTCTTACTGAGAACTTTTACAGAGAGGCAAAACCCACTCTGCTTGTTCATACACCGCAGAAACACTAAATCTTACCCAGAAACTGTTTTTGGTCCAGTTTCTAACGCAAATGTCTTAGCAAACATGAAATAAGCCAAAACTAACTTACAGATAACTTTTAGCAATATTTCCAGGTAAATAATTTCTTAATATTGATGACAAAGTACTGGTTCCATTGGCAGATTTAACTTATAAAAAAGAAAAATTTCCCATGTTTTAAGTCAATTTTTTTCCCAATAGAACTAGTACTATTTCCTCAATATTAAGGTCTTATTTACCTGAAACAAGCCTCTATATCTTGCTAAAAAGTTACATTTTAGTTAGTCGGTCTTATTTTAAGTGTAATAAAATATTTGCAATAGAAACTAGAACAAAAAATACTTTGTAAGGTTTTGTGTGGCGATGATGTGTCATCTATGTGACCTTTTTGTGAACTTTTCTCGCTTGATTTCGCACCTTCAGAGATTTATAGTAGCGGTACCAAGCTTTGAGCTTGTGAACTAGTAAATAAAAAAACAACAACTAAAAGAACAACAACAACAACAACAAAAAAATCCAGTCCCAATCAATACATCACAAGCGATATTCAGCCGTACAGTACGTGTTTTTATTTATTCATAATCATCCGCAGGTTCAGTGGGACATTGCTATTCAAGCCGCAACTTTGGGTGGACTTCCAATGCCCTTATCTGCCTCCTTCCATCCTTTTGCTTTTTCTCCCCCTCTGTTCCTTCTCTCCTTGTGCTGCTGCCTTTCAAAAGTGATCCCTCCTTCCCTTCTTTAAAGTCCTGGAGAAAGAAGTCTGCCCACACTTTGTAAATATTTTATAGACGCTGTGAAAAATCAATGGTCTGAAAGGATGAAGTGAGAGTAAGAGGGAGTGATGCAAAGAGAGATAAGTGCCGTGCGCAGGAGGAGAAAGGTGCGCCGAGTTTAGTGCCCGACGAGGGTGCCGCAGCAGAGGCAGAGAAGACTGAGCCTTTTTATGTTCCCCGATGAATTAAAAGGAGCGAGGTGAGACCCCTGAAAAGACCAAGAAAATCTAATCTCTCTCAAAGCCTGCTTTCTCTTTCTCTCTCTCTCTCTTTTTGTTTTTTTTCCCCCCTTTGAGGCCATTATTCATCAGGCAGAGGAAGTGGTTAGTGTTTTTGTTTTCCAAATCCTCGGAGACGAAATGTCGAGCAGGCTGGAAATTGAAGGACTCCAGAAGAGAAGGCATTAATATTCCACTATGAAACGCCAAGTGCGTTACATAACATCTGATTGTCAAAGCTCTGATTTGCCGTCACGGTGATTCACCGATGACAAAAAAAAAAAAAAAAAAAAAAAGCTAATTTGGAATGCATAATTATAGCAAGTTTTTTTTTTTGTTTTTTTTTTCCAGGAATGATGAATTAAAAACAACTCAATGTTTTGACATCTTTCTGCAGTGGTTTGCGTTCAACATCGTCCGTCTGGTTTTGTAGGCCCAGTGAGGGACAGTTTTTACTGTGGGCATCCAGCCAAGGAAATGGTGCATGCAAATAGTTTGGGAAACGCAGTTCAGCATTTACAAACTGCTAAACACGGATTAACTAGCAGCAAACTAGCTTTATTGTCCCTCTGTAGCCCTCTGATCTTCCACATCCAGCTGGGTGATCCACCAGAGAACTGGGAGGTCCAGGGAAGAGCAAGCGGTCTCTAGATCACTCAATAGAGTGATCAAGTTTTTATTTTTTTGTAAGCAAATAGCATGTTTGGGATCTACTCAGTGGCCCACACTGTTTGGCTTGTTAGCCGTGCTTGTCGGTGTGGATCTGGACGTCCTACAGAGATCTACTTGTCCAGCATATTCGTTTTTTAACAAATATGGCACTTGGTTTGGTGTGCTGCATACCACTTTGCCAATAAGCATCTCTTCTGCGACATATCTGCCAAACTGGAGTACGGGCATTAGTAAAAAAAAAAAAAAACAATATTTCTCTGTGTGGAAAGACCATCGCTCGTCTTTAGTGTGTTAGCGACTTTAATCCACGGACACAGAGAGGTATGTGAAGTCCTCAAGGTGAGCTAAAATCGCCAACCTTTGGCTAAATCGAAAGCAAAAAGTGGTAGCATGTTGACAGTGTCATTAATTAAAACAACAAAAGAAACCCAAAGTGATCAATGTGTCCAGTCAAATAGACACAATGACCATTATTTTAGGAAACCAAAAATAATGGTCATTTTTACATATAAATTATTGGATTGTTCAGATGTTAAATACTTTAATGAATTTAAATTCAATTTATATATATATATATATAAAAAAAAACTGTCTAATGAGCAAAAAGGGAAACTAAGTGTTAGCATTTTTTAAACTTCATTCTACAGTTGCAATATATATTTTTTATTTTTCTTCTGGATGGACGCAAACTGCATTTCAATCTGGAGAGACTCACACAGAGAAGAAAATAGCAATTAGAAGATTTAATGATACAAATTCTTTGGCGCCCTGGCCCGACAGAAGACTGTGAGTCGCGGATCAGCTCGGTCGAGCTCGGACAGTCTTCCCCCGGGACCGAAAACGGGTGGTGGAGCTGGGTGCGGAAGGATCCTGGAGGACGACCGTCAGGATGGAGGTGGAGATGAGGGAGGGGAGGTGGGTCGTGCACGCCGACGAGCAGGTCGACCCCGCGGTAGCTTGGCTTTCCTGGATGACGATTGGCTTGAAGCGGTGTGTTGCTCCAGACCTGATTGGCTGCGGTAGGACATGGTGATTGGTAGTGCGAGCTGGGTCGAGTCTCCCAGCTTGAATTTTCGCCTAGGCTCCATTTCATTGTTGTGACATGTGCAACGACAAGTTTTGTAGAAGGTGATGGAAGGAAAGTTCTCAAGCTGCGGACTGCATTGTATTATTTTATGTCATGAAGTTACATAGGAGAGCTGAAAACTCAAACTTTTAGTTCATACATTCCCAAACTTTATAGCCTCTGGGCTGCCTGGAAAATCTACACAAAGTAGAGAAAATAAGAACTGATTTTTGGCAACTTAGTTTTTATAAAAAAATTTTTAAAAAAGCAATAACTGCTGAATATAGTAGCCAACAAACACAGTTCTTAATGTGTGTGTAATCCAGTGTCCATTATACCAAGTCTCGCTCTTTGACCTCAGGGATTTACCATCAGGCGCAGTAGAACCACGCAAGATAAACACCAAAGACGCTCACTTTGAAATTCCCTGACATGAAAACAAATGAGGACTTAACTATCATATCTTGTTTTCAGTAATCCTCAAAATATACCACCAAACGATGGAGTTAAAGGTCCATTTACTGCAGCATAATTATATGCCAACCCCACCCGCCAACAATGACCATCAGTGGACTGGAGATAATTATGCTGTATAAACATCAGCACAGGAACAATTAAGTTTTAAGACAGCAATGTAAAGTCAGAGACCACCGCTTACTCTTCTGTTATCCACAGGAATGTGAAGCAGGAAAACATACATCAGAGATGTGATCTGGTGTCGATGGGGAAATTATTTTCCCAGCTTGCATGTTGTTTAGTCGGAGAGGTCCTGTTAGGCAGGACAGCTAACAAATGGGAACGAGTGTTCAACAATACAAAGGCACTGAGAGTAAATGCGTTTATTGTATAACAAAGAAACCTGACATGTGGAACGGCCGCTACAAGAGTGCGTTTCGGGGGGGGAAAAGCTGCACTTTTTTCCTAATTGGCCGCCCACACTTCCCGGGGATCGATAACCTCCTGGAGAGGTCCGCCTACCTATAGCTGCCGACGTTACGGGGGCGACTCTGCTGCTCCGGGGAGAACTTGCCTCCTGCAGCCTACTGTGTGCGAGGCAATCTTGGGTATGTAAATGATTATTTGGTGATTGAAGATGCAAACAAAACTCCGCTGGAGCACAAAAGCAATTTCAGAAGAGAGATTGAACTCATAAAAATCCCGTACAATTAAAGTGAAATTTAAAGCGTCACTGTCGGGGCCAAAAGATCACATTTAACCATATTTAGCTAGCTGGTCACAGCCATGCTTGGTGAATTAATGAATATGACTTGACTTGAACTTTGTTTAGCCACGTTTTTTTTTTTTCTATTTTTTTTGTTTTTTTTGTTTGATTGTTGTTTTTTTTCCCCTGCAAAGGCAATTATTAGTCACAGCAGATATGCTGGAACGGTTGCAAGCGAAGCAAAAGTACTACATCTCAATCAGCCTCGCCCTTATTTGGAGTCTCGGCACTCATGTTAGTAGTAACCGAATTATTTTGCAGCAGTTTTATGTTGTTAATATTTTCACATTGTGCGCTGAATGTATTTGTGAAAATCACTGGCTCTTGCGCTCTGTTCATCAAATACAAATCCAGCCTGTCAGGCAAACACAGGTCCGTGTGCTGCTTGCACACCGGCATCTGAGTCACACGCTTGCATGACAATTGACAAAAAACAGCCTTCCCAGCTCTCCAACTCATGTCCCGGCATTACACCGCCACACTGATTGTGCCGTTTTTATGCTAATGACTCGCAAACAACGTTAGGGAAGGCTCCGCCGTGCTCTTTGCATTGTCTTTTGTTGAGAATATTGCAATAATCAGCACATTATTTAAATTCTAGCAATTGCACGCCTGAAACTTGAGGCTCGTCTGTCTCCACGGCGAGCGAAGAGCTCCATTATCGCCTGAAAACTGTTACTAAATGAGGCAGTGGCAACTTTTTTAATTGCGTGACAACAGAAAGACGGTGTAGTTTGTATTTAATAAATTCTGTATACAATGTGTGTCGACCTTATTTATACTGCGGAGAACCAGTCATACATCATAGACGTAGGCTTGTGCCTGTGGATTTCAGTGCTGCTGGATCTGGATTCCAACACCTTTCCTGGACTTATTTATCTCCTTGCATTTGCCTAATGAATTCCTTTAATACATATCTGAGTGTATGAATTACACATTCAACATAATGTTATGGTGATACCAGATTACAACAAACAAGCAACCAAAACGTTGCTAATTTGTGGTTTTCTAAATGTCAATTGTTACTAAGACACAGTAATACAAAAAGACAAGTAAACTTTTTTTTTGACACAAATTGCACAGTCCTCTTTGTTTTGCTTTAATGAGACGATACCTCTGTGTGCTTTAGCATTTAAAAAGGACGTTGTTTCAAACTCGTTTTCTGTTACCGTTCAAGGTTTATCTTTGCCAAGTTATTTTATTGTCATCGTTTCGTTTCGTGTGCCGACGCAGCGACAAATGAGACAAACTGTACTTCCTCCATCCACAACAATGCAAGAGGAGACCAAGAAAGGCCACAGAAAAAGTTTTTAATTCTCATATTTATTTATTTTTTTTTTAGGTTAGCAATGAGTTCAGAAAATATACCTAATTTTGTTTGTTATGGAATGCCTCAAGAGGGAATACATCCTCCTTCACTTTTTCCACATTTTGTTACGTTGTGGACTTATACTAAAGCCATTTTTCTTTACATACGCTTTCAGGCCTTGTAAATTTAGTAACATGCAATTTTAAATTATAGCTACGTAAGCACTTGCGGCCAAGGATTTAATATTTTGCGTAAGGACTTTTGTCGGCTGTCATCTAAATCTAATTAATTTGTTAGAAGAAAGGAGGACATTTTTGGCATTAAGCAAATACAACATTCCAGTGAAGAGGACCTTCACTGGAATGTTGTGAAGGATACACAGGGAAGTGTTGGGGGTTGGGGGTATCCACACCAACCCTGAAATATGTGAAAATGCGATTGCCTCCCATATTGAGTCATTGATTTATTGTGATTAACCTTGTCTTCTTGGTATAATTTCATGAATGGATGGTTGGCTGGCTGGAAGGATGGATGACCTGTCTTTAAAAAGCTGCGATTCGCTCTCATCTCTAAACCGGGCATCACATTTTTGGCTTAAAAGAAAAAAGGAATCTCTCAAAGGTAGCTAAAAAATTGATATCACAGATCCACTCTCTCTCCGAATGCCAAAGTCTATAACCACAATCTCCTTAGCAGACTGCATGCATTATACATAACTTCCTCTACAGTCTAGTCTAGCCTGTAATGACCTTATCCTATCAGTCTCAATGCAGTCTGCAGGAATGCAAACATAAAAGTCACCCACGTCTAAATCGTAAAAAAGGGACTTCCTGCAAAGACTTTATGAAACAGAAATATTACATATTCAGTGACGGAAATGCTCTGGAAACCTGTGGCTTCAGAGGTCAGCTCATGTCCCAAACCTAACACTTATATTTTTTTCTTTCTCCTGATGATAATTAAAGCTCTATTGCATGCTGGCATTTTCTTATTCCCCATAGAGCTCTTAGAACTGAATGAGAACAGAGAGCGAGTTTCGAAGAACTTCGAACCACTTGGGTTCACATTTAGATTGATTCGAAATCATTTAGCCGGTGTAAATTACAACTTATTAAAACAAAAACAACAACAACAACAACAACAAAAACAACATCCTCCATTATCTCCAGAGTAAACGCAACAAGCCAAAAATAACATTTGAAATTTAGGCCCTAAAGATGAGATTTATGAAGCTTCAGTGAATAAATTGGTAAACACTTATCAACTACATCACAGGACAGGTTAACTAATCTCAGCATAACATTTAGGCCCTTTAGCTACTGTCACACTGTTTCTCCTCTTGTCATAATGGTTGGCAAATCTTAAAAAAAGTGTTTGATGTGCCTAAGAAAAGGAGAAAATGGGGCATAAATCAGTCTTTCTTGCATCTCCGTGGCAGGTGTCACAATGCGGTGTTGCACATAAATGTAGTTAAAGTTCTGTCGCTTTTTTGGGGTACTTTGAACTGAATGGCATCATTTTATTACATGTTAAAAAGTGTATTTAATTCTCCCCGACATTTTAACATTCCTCTAATTGGGGGTGAATCCAAGTTGTACATGATGTTTCGTTAAGGTGAGACTTGGGATTTTTCCTGTAAAAATGGATGGTGTGTGGGCGTGTGTGTTTCAGCATTTCTCACCTCGTAAGTTAAATTTTTTCTATCAAATAGTACATTGTGAGGCCTGTAAGAGGAAGTGCTGTCTTACGGTTATAGGTTTTGTTTAAGAATTGAGTGGTAAGCGTCAGGTTTAGGTCAATGAAAGAAAAGTTAATGGATGTCCATGCAAAGTCCTTGTGAAAATAGAAACACATAATGTGTGTGAGCAATAGAGATTGCAATTCACCCATTCCATACACACAAAGGCAATTTTGCACCAATTAGGCCTTTGGTTTGTCTTAAATGTAACAACATTGCCTAAAGATTCTTGCCCTAGTCATCAGTACTAATGCAGATCATGCAAATTTATCAGTTACGTGCAGTTTCTGAAGACTTTTGCTCTCTGTCTGGACTACTGTCAGTTCTGGTAGCAATTGTCTGAGAACGC
Source organism: Poeciliopsis paucimaculata (assembly GCA_903067055.1). NCBI lineage: Eukaryota > Metazoa > Chordata > Actinopteri > Cyprinodontiformes > Poeciliidae > Poeciliopsis > Poeciliopsis paucimaculata. The sequence goes on along the minus strand of CAEGAD010004840.1, from coordinate 19,845 downwards.
CACTGCTCCACTTAAAAGCCTCTGGTCCCACATGTACTAGCTTCTTCTATAAAGAATCTTTATATACCAATCTCTGGTGTCCAGTCAGTGCTTAGCCTAGTTTTAAAGGGTGCTTTCCTCAGTTAGATGTTTTATTAGTCCTTTTATTTCAAATAATTCATTTATTTCTTTTTGCTTTCGTCACCCCCTTGTTTCGTACCCCTGTGCGAAAACAAGTTTGGCTTTCGCCTTGTTTGCTGTTTTGCAGAATCTGAGGGAATTTCTCCTCGCTGCCTTCCTCCTGACTTTGGCTCTTGCGCTCACAGAGCTCACTCCAGGGAGATTCGTGAGCAGAAAGAACCAAATTGAAGGCGCTGGTGTTGCTCGCAAGCAGAAGGGGGTTTGAGCACGAGAAGCAGGATCCTAACAGGGCCAGAAGATATTTGCGGCAGAGGCTTTAAATCTGACTGCAGAAACATATTTCCTCGAGGGAACCGCTAATTTATTTTGAGTTCGCGAGCGGCGCAACATCCGAGTGTGAAAGTAAATAAGTTGCTTTCGTTTGCGTTGACATTCTAGAAAGATAATTTCCTCCCCAATGCAGCTGCACATCAGTCAATCACAGCTGTAAAAAAAAATAGAGCAATCGGCCAATAGTATGTGTTCAAAACTGCAGTATATAACATTTATATATAAAAAAGTTGTTTTTTACATATTTGTTAAAACTGTCACGATGTTGTGACAGTGTAATATGAGAGACATAATTGGAAAAGAGATTGATCTCTGAGCTAGTCGTCTACAAACACTCGCTGCTCTCGACCACAAACAACCAATCAGAGGCAGGGGGAAGGTCTTAAAGCCGTCAATCAACTTCATGCACTTCGCTGCTCATCAGCGAAGTGCCAGTGGCGGAGAAACAACTTACTGTTACAGAAACAGCGTCTATCCACCGTCTTCAGTCGCAATGCTAACTCGCCTTAGCATTCAGTACAGAATTCACTGTACCATAGCAAAGAAAGAGAGGGATGAGCAGCATCACTTGGTGGATGATTGGCAACGCTAAGACCCTCCTCCTGGCGCCGACTCTTTGTTTTCACAGATTATCTGTCTCATATCATTTTTGTTATGATTCAGATCACTGGACGTGTGTCTGTTTAACAAATGTTTATTTATTTTTCTTTATAAAAACCGCCCAAGTTACCAACTGTATGGTTCCAAGCCTCCCAGCTGACAAAACAGTTCACACACTGACACCGGGCTGGATCACAGATCCGCAGACATGTTGCCACCGGCTCGCGGTGTGAAGGCATCACAGCAGCTGGAGCGCTGTGATCCGACGCTGGGCCTGCGGATTGTTTGTATGTCCCGGGGTTCATTAGCGCACTTCGCCGGCCGCGTCTCCAGCGGCCGCCAGAAACACCACATCTCATTTTGCTCAAGCACCCCGAGAGAGCTCCCATCACGTTCCTGCTAAAACCGCGTGCCGGTTCCCCTCCCTTCAACAGATAATGATGATGATGATGATCAAAGCCCGCCCCGACATTAGAGGCAATAAGTTGGGTGAACATTAACGAGTCGCCGAAGATGAATCTCGACTTTGCCGAGCGGGCAGGTAGGTAGAGCGATGGCCACCGTGCACTGGTGATGAAAAACACCGGGGACATCATCATTGTCTGAGCGTTGCAGATCAATAGGGCGAATTACTCCTTGTTACAAAATAAGTCCCCCCACTAACTGCTACATGTGTTCAGCTATTAGACCGCAGCGGTGTTGCAATTACACAGAACATTTTCAACATAAAATGCCACCAGAAGAAAATGCTAAAAGATTTCTAAAGATGGGCATTAAACTGCACGTGCACATCCGAGTTGACAGATATTAGACTTGATTCAAGCAAAATTGCTGGTCCTCTCATTAATATACGCGCTTGCTCGAGAATGAGAATGGCATGGTGGATGCGATAGGCAAGGTGAGGTTGTACAGAAAGGGGGGGAAAGTGCAACAAAAGAAGCATAGCGTGGAATTAGACACAAGCGAGGCTGTGTGGGCTGCAGCTCAGCCAAGTTACAGACTCAAATGTCAGTAAAGCAGTTCCAGTAATGCTACATAATGAGAAAGATTCAGCTCAGATCTGTGGCATTAGTGGGAAGATTTTCAGAAGCTGTGCCATGCTCAGTCGGTGGGGAAGAAAAGCACAGCTGCAGCAGTTCAAATCAATTCTATTAGAAGACAAGGAGCCCGATACTCTGTGATCCTGCTCAGCGCCGCTATATATTCACCAGCAATGTTTCAAGTATTGCTCCCGACGAATCGGTTCAGCGACCGAATACAGCAGGCAGTAGTTTGATCCCTTTCGTTTGTAGAAAAACAAGCATAAAACTGGGATTAGTTTGTAGAAAATTAGGCACAACGCAAATAATGAAACAACAAAAAATCCTGTGACTGGCTGAAATGTGAAGTGTGTACAAGTGCTACAGTTGATTCTGTAAAAAGGGACAGCATCTATATTAGGTATACCTGTTATAAATATATATTTAGTTTTGCAGTCTAATAACTTCCCAGAAAAAGGAAACACCTGTTATGACAGGATGGCTTGACTGTTTCTCTAGTTCACTGGATCACATCTGCCTTTACTTGTGGAATCAGAAATAAATGTGAGCATTTAACCTGGCGGCTTTTACAAGAGACTGAAAAAACTCCAAAAGGTCTCTGCCTGAGATTGGCAGTAGGGAAAAAAAATGTGATATTTAATGGCATTTTTCCAGGGACTCTCTTTTTAAAACAATGTGACAATGTTTGTGAGGAAGAAAACCTACAGGAACAAGAATCCAGTATGACACCCGGTGTTACAGTCATAAAAAACAAAATCCACCCTCTTTCAAATCAACAGTTAACATGAAAAGAATATATATGTATTTTTTTTTTTTTTTTCTGGTAGTTCTGGTCTGGATTACCTGGCTGTGGAGATGAACATTGCCAAGGCGGAAAATACATCAATAATGTTCATAGAGAATCAATATTTGATGCCCATAAGTTAGTACGGTCATTTCCAATCCATTTTAAATTGATCATCCAACAATCGGCCAAGTACCTAAAGTGGAAAACGTCTAGGAGAGTTGACAAACGTCCAAGGAGTGAATGACCAATGAATTCACCCCGAGGTCACGCCAACCAATCATCAGATACATTGTCGACTTCCCTCTTAGGATGTAAAGGCATTTGTTTCTCAGTGTGCAAAATTTTATATGACAATATAGTAATCATAATAAACAAAAACAGTCTAAAACCCCCAACTCAACTAAAATGACAAAATGTCTAAAATAAAAAAACAAAAAAAAAACCCCAAGTCAACCAAACATTGGGGAGAAGGGAATAACAAATAGCCTAGATTACCAAGGAAGAAATATCTGTGTAAAAACCATTTCATCCTAACTTACAAGTAGCTTTGTAGACAGATGTAAGGGCTTGTTTTAAGTAAATAATTAAAACATTATTTAAGTAAATAATTAATATTGATGAAGACCTGCTTGTTCCATTGACAGATCATGTCACTTGTAACCAGTGATGTCGGTAACACGTTGCTGATGTCAGACCACGTTTTTCAGTAACGAATAATCTAACATGTTGCTATTTCAAATCCAGTAGCCAGACTACAGTTACTTAGTCAAAATCACTTTGCGTTACTGTGCGTTACTATCTTCTTTGTATTTTAATTGTATTTCCTCTACCTGCCTTGGGGAGTGACCGCTGTTTCTATGCAACAGCATCTGCAATTTTTTTCCATCAATATTAAGGAATTATTTACTTAAAGCAAGTGTGTATTTCTTGCTGGAAAGTTTCTTTTAAGTTAGTTTGTCTTATCCCAAGTGTAACAAGATATTTGCACTAGAATCTAGACCAAAAATACTTTGTAAGACTTAGTGTTTTTGCAGTGTGGTCCTGACCTCCAGTCACCATGCGATGTCACATTTGTGTGAACTTAGAGAAAAATTCTGAAGTCCTCCCTGAACACATTTCTATATGGCAAGACAATTGCTGTTTTTATCAAATGCACAATTGCGCCATGAAATCAATGGGTATTAAAAAGATTAATTTAATCTGTTTTGATTTTTAGATATATATATATATTTTTTTTACGGTAGAAGATTCTTGAAGAAGAGCAAAGCGCGGCCTGTATCGACTCCTCTTGTGTACCGGTGTGCAATCAGAGCACATGTCCGTGCTCCTCTTATCTGAGATTCTTTGAACCGTCGTAATAGGCTGTTAAACTCAGTAGGTGGAGAGAGAAGCAATTAATTAGACCCGGTAAGGCATTAAGAAACCAATCAACCTTCTGTACCCCTGGGAGCTCATTTATAAAAATGTACTTAGATTTCATTTTTAACCTTGTAAAAGGCTTAATGCACACTAATGCACATCGGCTAGCGCTCATACCTGGTGCACGTTAAATAATAAGGTTATAATTCTATTTCTCTACTACTTTTAGAGCTTGCGATTTTTACATCAGTTAAGTCTGAGCGTTTAACATCCGATATATAATTAACAGAACATATGCAGGAAGCCATAAGTAAGGTTTGTAATTATGTAGCAATTTACATGATCACCGCTCAGCTCTTATTGGCAGTGCGAAGGTTGTGGGAGGCAAGGACAAGTGTAAAGATCAAACCAAGATTAAAAAAAGAAAACAAAAAAGATTTCGGGTTGTAATGAATGATACATGTTCAAAAGATTAGATTTAGGCTTCCAGTGATTGTAACACAGGACTCAAAGTAGGACAAAAAAGACTGAAAACAGAATTTTCTGACATTGGGAAGAAGAAATGAACGGATATTTACGCCAATTTTCCTAAGTGTGTCCTCAATTGGCTTTCATGGATATATGTCGCTTATTTGTCTACTCACTCAGTGTTACATATTCACTTGCTGATCATGTGGAACCAGTCCTGCACGGGTGGCAATGGAAACGCCACATTTATTAGGAGGAATGAATGTGCTTGTCATTGGATGTCATCCAATGACAGCTGCTTGATGTCATAAAGCCTGCTTTACTTAAAAAAAAAACCCCTCTCACCTTTGTTTCTATATGTGAGGTCAAATTTAATAGAGTGAGCTTCACACTTCTCTTTCGCATTAACTGACAAAAGAAAAACAAAAAAGAAGAATTTTAATCTCATCTGCTAATGTTTTTCAGTCTGCAGAGAAATGCCAGCTATTTACTGGAACAGCCTCTGTCGGCCCTGGCTGGCGATTGGCTGGTTTGGTCAAAAACGCAACAAGCTGATCGTTTTCCCATCATTTACCCATTTGAATGCACCATGATACACGCTTCAAGGGCGCATCAGCAATAACGACGACAACTCTCTTTGGTGTGGTTACTGAGGAAAGATGACTCAGTGTTAACTTCATTTTAGTGTCTGCAGTGATGTTTGGAAGGATGTAAGGTGAAGCACAGAGACACTAAGCTGCTATTTAAAAGGAAACGGCATTTTCTACAACACACCGACACAAGCCGAAAAGACCTGGCAGAGTGAAACTTTCAGCAAATAAAAAGAAAGCTAAACTGAGTACAGCAAACTTGTTCTACTTTATCATTATGGGCAAATGCCCATGACAGACAATGCCCATGACAGACAAGTCCATGACTTGTCTGTCATGGACCATGTTGGTCCTGGAAATGTTTGCAGCCTTTCAGAAAAGTCAGAATTAATATCCTATTCCACATTCTCCAAAATAAATACGCAGGGCACATAATACATTACATTACAAATACACCTGTTCTGAAATGTCAGATAGTCACGTGCTAATCAATGAAATAAGATGCAAAACAGATTTTAAAGGTCAAGCCTAAAATAATTTTTTGTCAGGATTTTATATTAGAATAAGCATCTTCGTTAGTCATTGCTTTCTCACACAGCAGCGTTGCTCTTAATATAAATAAATAAGTAATCATGCCAAGAAAGTATGATTACACATAATCATGCTAAAACACATAATATGGTTTCAGTTGTTTTTCCTATATTTTGTGTCCTGATCTACCAGTGTTTGTGTTTTGGTTCTCGTTTGTTCAAAATTGCATTAATTATTGCCATTTAGGTGTTTGTAACTATCTTGATGCTGTTTTCTAATGGGTTCATTCCTTTTGTTTTGTTTTATTCTTTGTAGATTTAAATGTAGGTTCTCCCATTGGTTTATTGTCTATGTCTACATTAGCCTCTCTCAATTGAATTAGTCTCTTTCCCTCAGTCTGCCTGTGTGGTCTTCCTTCACAGCTGCGTCAGGTTACTGATAGAGTAACCTGATGCTCTATCAGGTCTAAGTGTAACTTCTGATTCTCTGAATAAACACTTTGAGTTGGAAAAATTTGTGCTTTTTTTAACAAAAACTAAACATAGAAAAATAAAGCTTTACGTCGACTTCTTCAGTACCTGAAGAACTTCCTGTTTCTTGTCCAGTAATCACACCCACTAGTACTTAAACCCTTATGTTTCTGTCATTTCCTATTGGATTCGTTCATTCCATTTTCCATTATTATGGCTGACTTTCATTCAGTTTCTATTCCTGTTTGCTATGATCATCCATGCTCCACATCCCATTGAAAACCTGCAAGTTTCTATCAAACTTGTCTGCTAGTTCGCTCTGCAAAGCTCAATATCATATATTGTATTTAAAGCAATATCAAAATTGGCTAAAATGGGCAACTTTACAAATTCAGATATTGGAAACTGGTCAAAACATTTTTTGACTGGTTTATAAATAATTGAGTGATTCAAGCGGTCGTTTTCACCACTTTATCTGTGTTGATGATAACCACATCTGTCTTTTTTTTTTTTAAACTTTCAATTCATGTCAATCTTATCAATGTGCACAAAACTATAACAAGAATCTAAATTGTCAGCACAAAATCTGAAGCTGAAAAATTTGCCACTCCAAGGCCGCATGCATACCTCGGCAGTCGCTGTATTACTGAAGCAACTCTAATTATAGTTGATTTATAGATTTTTAGAATACAACAGGGAGAAGGAAAACTGAACCTCACCCCCTGTACACATACAGAGAGCGTAGCTGCCAAAAAGACACGGAAACATACATAAATCCAAATAACAGATGCCTGCTTTTACTAGTTCTCTAAATCGTTAGCTGTAGGGTGAAGGACTGCTTGTGAATACTGATGCAGTATTCGGTTTGGTTCTTTTAATAGGAAAGCCTAACAGCGCCTTTACAAATGAGAAACTTTGCCTCCCCTTCTAATCCCATAAGCAGATTGTGATCAGGAGAATTTGCTTCTATAGGAACATCGACTTTAAGAAGAATTGTGCATTATTAATCCTTAAAGTAGACTCTGCTGTCACGCAAAAGCCATATGTTGTTTTTTTTTTAATAGATACAGTTATCTGGATGAATCTTTTTTTATTATTCCCCCCCCCCCAATTCTAATTGTCAGCTCTTAACATCATTGGACGCGTTTCTTTGTGGTGGCTATAAGAGTAATGCTTCCAAAACGAGGAACATTTCTATGAATAATACAGAGCTAATTTCTGAAGCTGGGCTCACAGAAGCTGTTTACTAGATTTACTACCTTCTGGATTTTAAATATTCTTTTTCAGCCATGCCTGTTAGGGGGAATATTTGTCAGAGTTTATTCTGAACAGCAGGGAGTTATTTTAATAAAGTGCAATGTTTCTGTCTGAGGTGCCTCCCCTCCCATCTTCCTCTCATAAAGTGAGGAGCCATTTATTTTTTTTGGCAGTTATTTTGAAACGTAGAGGACTTTCGCCGTAATTATGCTTCGCGCAGACATACAAGACGACAACACGCAGGCAATTAAAATTCAGATAATCTTCTTACGCTCCTGTTGACCCAGAGAGTGCTCAATGGGAGTCCGATACCAACACAGATCTCCGGGTTTTTTCGTTTTGTCCCGTCTGGATTTGCCAACTCCAGCTTTTTAATATTCCTCCGGTTTCATAAAACCACCATTGAGTCTAAAACACACAATTTGGCGAATGGAATCACAATTAAGAGTAGAAGATGAGTAGAGGCAAAGAGATTGCAGTCGTGTGGGGAGTTGCCTTTTTACTCTCATCTATGCTTCTGCTTTCAGTTAACGTCAAATTGTTTGTTTTTACGATATGCGATGATTTTATGTGAAGAAAAATGTTTCATTAAAAATGTAACATTTTATCTGTTAATTTGCCCATTCTCTGTTACAGCTTACATCTGAACAGAGTATCCGTCCACATGTTGACCAAATCCGAATGATTGTAACAACTACTGCATGTACCAAGGTTTGTAAAAAATAACTTTGCTTGATATTGACTGACAAATCTGTAGAAGAGTTGGAGCTTAACACTACAGTTACCCAACCCCTAACCCTACTTGCTGTAACATTTTTTCAAAAAAAAAAATACTTGTCTTAAATTCCTTTTATCTTTTGAGAGACGCCTGTCTTGATCCACTTCACAATCAAACTTCCTGACTGAATGAAAGTCATTTCACATCTGCCATGATGAGCAACGATGACTCAACCGTTGCTAAAATTGTTTGGAAACATTTTGCTGCTAAAAACACCAATATGCCTGGAAATGAAACAAAAGAAATCCGTCACTCATACTACTGCAGCCACAGCTACAAGTTGACTGTTTGTTAGACATCAGACTGCAGGTTGGCAACCTGAGCAGATTCCTCAACAAGCCAAACAGCTAACATCAAGCTATCATCCTTATGTTGATAAATAAAGAACAGAATTATGTAACACTTTATTTGAAGGGATGTGCATCAGACTGACATAATACTGTCATAAACATGACATAACACCTGTTATGAAAATGAAGGAGTCTTCACGAACGGTTATGACTGTTGTCATGAAATGTAACTCAGTAAATACTGACCCTTTTAGTACAACTTTGCATTAAAGATGTTATTATTTCCTGAAAGACCTTGGATGACAACAGTCTTAAACATTCATGAAGACTCCTTCATGTTCATAACAGGTGTCACGTTTATGACATGCCAGTCTTATTCACACCGCTTCATTTAAAGTTTTACCCAGAAGTATAAAAAAACGGTCAATATTTTCTCCAAAGAGAACTATAAAATACTGCAAAGTTGAAGTGTTTGTCCTATATGTTTGCTTAAGTCTATGTATAAATATCAAACCATGGCATTTGCATATGTATCTCTAATAAGTTTGATTTTAAAGTTCTTATCGGTGTACTGTGACAGAATTATATTTACTCAAGATAACTGATTTTTTCTGTTAATTCACAAACCCTCTACAAAAGATTTGATTTTGAGTGATATAACTAAGCGTTAGATATAGAGTTCTTGGGGCGTGCTGTGGTGACGCATGTTTGGAGGCCTTAGTCCTCGACGTGGACATCGCGGGTTCGACTCCCGGGTCCGGCAACCTTTGCCGCACGTATTCCCCCCTCTCCCTGCTCAACCTCCTGTAAGTCAACTGTCAAAAAATGCGAGCCACTAGTGCTGCTAAAAACTCTTTGGAGGAAAAAAAAAAAAGATATAGAGTTCTTATCTGCCTTAAAAAAAAGGATATGAAATAGGAGTTTATGTTTCCTCTAAAACTTGGAAGCATAAGCTGAACCTATATTCCTAACTGCAATCACTCAAGGACTTTCCTATAAAGAAACACCAGGAGCAACTCTAACGAACAGTAAGATTTAATCAAATGGAAATCCTGCTGAAGTGACCTTGCATTGGTTAAAGAATAAATACCAGATCTCTGCTGTATTCCACACTGCAGTTTCCTATCTCAATTTGTCTGGATGTAGATGTTTAAATACATTCATTTTAATTTGTTATGTGACATTTGTTGACTGTGTTTTTTTCCCCAGCTCTTTCAGCCTTTTCGAATCAACCGAGGATCCAGATTTCTGTTTTTGTTTTTTTTTTTAGACCCATTTGAGACACACTTGCCTCTTTTGCTTCCAGTTTCTCAATTTCCACGTTTTTTTTTTTTTTTTGCAATTGTCTGTAGAACAGCATGTCACACTTTTCTAAATGAAAATAGGGTTCAGGGTGTATTCTCGAACTCGACATTAATTCAACTTACAGTTGTATTTTTGTGATTCTGCTTCAAAACAGTATTTGTGATCGTCTGCGAACATTTGGGATTTGTTTTAAAGCCAATTTTGCTTTTGTGGCTGCATGCATGCTTCCTTGATCTCCCACTAAAAGATCCCAGTGTCCAACGACAGCAGCATGGAAGAGCACCTGCTCTGTTGAGGACCGGGTTCACTTTGATTCCGGATTTTGGCAAAATTCCACTGGAACAGGCTATAGAACAATCGCCATGGCCACCGTAATAGCGCCTGTACACAGTTATGTAAAAAGACATCTCCAGGTGCAAAGTGTCTAATGTCCTTACATGCTGGCGGTCATGATCTTGCAGTGTTTGACGTTTTATCTGAAAAGTCAGTGATTAATTACATGATGCTGCAGTAACATTTAGAAGTCCTGACATTGGTTACAATTGGTCAAAAAATACATTTTGTGAACCTAAAGAATGGAGCACCCAATATATTCATGCAATATCTGAATGTGTCATACAAGTGTACAAAGGTTCGGCGTTTCTGCTTAACCCTCCTGTTATGTTCGTTTCTGAGGTACAGCAATAATGTTCGTGGGTCAATTTGACCCGGGGAGGGTTTCATTATGCAACAGAGTCAGAAACCAAAAAATCCCTCCAAAACATTTCTGTAGCTGATTATTAACCATTTTTTAATTTCTCACAAGTAAAGGATCAATGACGACAACAAATTGACCCGAACAGTATCTATGTAAAAAGTAGATGCAACATAACAGGACGGTTAAATCAACCATCATGCTAAATCTTATGCAATCAGTTTCTCTGACTTTAAATTGATAAAAAAAGAAATATATAAACATATATATATGCATATATATATATGTATATATATATATTATTCAAGTGTATTCCGTGATCAGTGTTTCCATTGAAATATTGAAACACTGCATTGTTAGTTAGCATTACGTAATATGACCAAAAATGTTTACTCCCCTTCTGAACCATGGGACTAAAACTAAACCAACACTTACCAGGTTTCCCTACATGACCTGAGTCATAACAGCCATTGTCAATGACTCTTTTTCAATGCTGTGGAAAGTTTTGATCCACTTTTTGAAGGTATTTTCCAGTGAGCTACAAAGGAGGGTCCATACATACGAGTTACTTCTTTATTACTTTTGAATCTTGACAACGGGCATTAACTGAGGAAAGTGAGGCCTGCACTGCTGCTGTGGATTTGTTTGTGACCCCACAGATGAGTTCTAGAGGACTCACTTTGAATTGGCTTCTTAACTTTAGACGTCATTGACACCTTGTGCTATATATTTAAGCCTACTCCACACTGCCGTACATATTTGACTTAAGTGATGTTTTCATTCTGTCCGACCGTAAACAGATCTGGGTGTGCCAATTGGATCTCAACTGTCTAAAAAAAATGTGGTTAATCATTTTTAATTCACATTGCAACATGAAGAACAATTACATCTTCACATTGGGTTAAAAACACGTTTTAATTAAAAACCGCATTTATGTTTACTCCAATTAGAGTTTTCTGCTATTGTAAAGTTTTTGATGTAGAACATTTATGACAGACATAAAGCAAAAACTTTCATCTTTAAGGGAGCAAATACTTTTCCACAGTACTGGATGGCCATTGTCCCCACAGTCCTTTGGACGGCTCCGGCTTTCATGCTGGGCTTATCAACTTGTTTTTTATTTCTGCAACATTTGCTACCTGCTAGCAGATAAGCCACATGAAGGAGTGAGAAATAGGAATTTGGGCGTAATGCTATGCTATGCTGTGCTGTCCGAACGGCTGATTGCAATCCAAACACTGGACAAGGACTCTATTTTGGAATTCAATGGAGGTACAAGAGCATTAGGTTTGTTTCTGATTTAAAGTTCTTTCAGCCCCGCCAAGGTCATAAATACAATATGTACGACGCGCATGAAGAAGCCAGAAAGGCAGATAAAAAATAATAGACTTTTTCTTCACTCCAACTTTTTTCAACAGCGTATTGCTAACCCGAGGGCAAAGACAGGCAAAGGCAGCCAATAGCTTTGATGGAAGACAGGTACAACGATAAATATTTGATGCTACTTACAGGCTGTTGTGCTCAGAATGAGAGTTAGAGAACTAGCGCGCTCAAACATAATAAAAGGTAGACTCCTGCCAAACGCTACCCTCCACATCTGTTTGTTCGGCAGTCCTTCCAAAGAGAGGATCCCGAGTCTAAAAGCCGATACCCCGACTCAATCTCTGGAAACCTGCAGAGTTGGCTGGCGAAAGCACTGCGTTTTTCTGGTGTTGTTTCAGCTCTGAACATCAGAGACAGACTTTCGACAGATGGTGCCCTGCATTTTTAAGCAAATTGAAAATTTAGTTTGAGAACTTTGAGCCGTGGATTTCCGAGAAAAGACAAACCCCTGAAATTTGACAAACATAAAAGCCCGACCACGTCTTTCGGAGCAAGGACAGAATTAAATACAGGAGCAGTTGCTTGACATTCATTTCGAGCACGTTAGAAAGAAATGGAATAGGACGATCAGAGCTCAAATGCTCTGAAACCATCTGTCTTGTTTTCCCCGTGCCGACTCCGTTCCCATAAACTTTTCAATGATTCTCCTATCCTCTGAGATGGCACTGTCAGAAAAGAGGGGAGGGGGAGACAGAGAAGAAGATGAGGCGTTGCCTTCTGTTCCTTACATCAACCTCATCTGCATTGGTGCTCTCTGGCTGAGTGACAAAGTGCAGGTGGGAAGTGGCATCCGTCTAGCCCCTGATTAAGACTGAGGCTGTGCCAGAGAGAAGACAGCGAGGCAGGGGCCCGGTAGGAAGGGGCGCTCTGGAACCTGTCCCATCATGCCATCTGTTATCTCAAGAGGCATGTCAGGGAGCTAAGATGGAAGGAGAGTGGCAGGTTGGAAACGGGAACACAGACGAGCACTCCAAAGGACACAAAAACACCAGCATCCAAAGGGCCGCCTGGAAGATTGGGAATTCCCGACAGAGGCTTTTATTGTTTTTTCTTTCTTGCGTGTGGGTTGGAATCCTTATTTTATCTTGGCTTCAAACGCAGCTCAGAACTTCGCACTTGCGTTTGATCCGTATTTGTTGTTTCATTCTAAAAGCCTTTGTGTTGTTTGTTCCCCAGAACCAGAACCGAGCGCGGGGAAGCAGCATTCAGTTTCTACGCGGCACAAATCTGGAACAAACCCAGGAACCGAGTCATTTGATTTAGGTGTGTTTTGACATCTAAACATTTGACAGTAGTTCGGACCTCCTGGTCTATTGTAATAGTGGTGCATACCTGGTCTGGTCTCGTCAAAATATTTCATCCACAAGGTGACAAACTGTTTAATCTGGGCAGAGGGCCGATTCCAGCCCTTTGTTTTTGCCTTAATTTATGATGCAAATAACAAAATCCCAGGTAGAAGCAGGTGAACTAACATGTTTCCTATGAAGCTTTGAGAAGTCTGGTAAAGCACGGAATTGGATTTTCTTGTTTTCCAAGCCTGAATAATAAAATCAGGGTAAAACCGGATGCGGAAACACGGCTCCAAAAATAAAGAATATTCAGAAAACTTTTTTTCTTCGATTTACCACGTCACCGTTTCAAGGCACATTTTGACCACGAGACCCAAACAATTCTGTTCTTTCACTTTTCACTTACTCATCTTTTTGTGAGCATTTCCACTGTCAGACGGGGCTGTTGGATCAGCAGACAGTAAGCAAGTAATTTCTCCCACTGCAGTGTGTACAGGTTCTCACTCAGCCACCAAGAGTGGGAGAGACACCGATTTAAAGTTTTCAGCAACGAAGCCATAACCAATGACACAGCAAAACACTTGTTAACTTAACTTAGACAGACTCCACAGGAAGGTGTAAAGAGAACCCTCTCATCCATGTCAGGAGAGGACAGAGGAGGAGTGACGGCTGCAGTCGGGATTAACTCTCAGTTCTACTCTGTCTTCTGATCATTTCACAGTATCCACACTCTGGAACTGGGTTTTAATCTTTTCATTCACAGACATTTAATAAATAAAGGGGTGGCACAAGTCCAAAGGAGCGTTAATCACACACATACACAGCAGCAGAAATACATCGTTTTAAGGATCTGTTAATAATCCACAAGCCTGGCCATTGCCTTCCTACGCAATTCCACTTGATTCTCATTTCCCTGCAGGACTCCATCTGGGACTTTTCCCATTGAGCTCAGTTTCTCAGGATGCGTTTCATCCTGGGCAAGCAGAAAGATGAGTCATGAATGATGATGCTGTGTTTCTGTCGACTGCCATGGTTGTACTTTGGCAATGGCAGTGGAGGAAATGAACGAAAGCAATCGGTCCGTCTCGGCCAAATGCTGAGCACGCCACCGATTCTTAAATTTGCCTCGCAGAGCCCAAAGCGCTCATTAGCAGTCATCTCATTCAGCTCGTTGTGTGTTTCCCTTTGCAGTGTTGGGTGGTTGCTTGTATCGCACGTGATTTCAGGTGAGGTTTAAATTAAAGTTATGGCCAAGCATCGGTGATTACATAAAAATGTTTTTACATTTAAACAATTGCCATTACAATTGTTTAAAACTTGAGAGTCCATGCATCCAGCACGCAATCAAATCTCAATGGCCAAAGATCCAGACCATCTGTACAAAAAAGGGACCGATTTTTATCAGGCTAGTGATCCACATGTTCGTGGATGCTTTTTATTTGAGCCTCGGAACATAAACTGTTTAAAATAATACATTTAAATTTGCCCTCAGAAAGCCAGTGGACGTCAAGCGGGGGTAGTTTGGACCCCAGGAACCAGTTACCTTAGTTTCTGGAAAAGTGCCTCTTTTAGTGCCTTGGGTTTTGGCCAACTTATAGAGAAAACATCTCAGACCATGGTTTTTCCAATGGCTTTTCAATCGGGTCTAGTTTAGATGCTTAAACGACAGCCATTTTCCTTTTCACAAACAACATACATGCAACACAGCTCAGAAAGCGTGCTTTAAATATTCTGCATACTCTAATAATCCAGTCTAGTCTAAGTTAAGTCTTAAGACTGAAAGGATGTTGTTTGAAGGCATTTAATCTGGACGCTTTTCTTTGCAGCTATCCAGGCATGTCCACCTGAAGCGAAATCCTGGGAGAAACCCAGAACTCAGCAGAGGGAACTACATGAACACCGCCAGAAACTGGAAACTGGAAACTACTCCTGCTGACGGGGACGTCTGGGTTCAGATGAGCCTGCTACCAATATAGACCCAGCTTGGAGAGCAGGAAGATGGAATGCAAGAAACATCGGATTGTTTCTTCCTGTTTAAATTTAACAGTTTCCATGAATAATTTACCTTCTGCACCATTTGTTTGTGTTTTCTCTTCCCTGCCCTGGCTCTTGCCAACGGTGACCTACATTTGAATGTTACGTGCTACACAATTCATTGTCAGAAAAAAAACCAAACCCACCCGAACATCTGCAGTGTTTTAAAACATATTTACACCGCTTGTGTTTGTTCACATTTTGACTGTCTGAACCTGCAAACTTTGGCGGATTTTATTGGGATGTTATGTCATGAAGGTGACAAGCTAGTGTATTAATGTAAAATGCAAGGAAATGATAGATGATTTAAATTTTTTCTATGCAACCCTGGAGTCAGCACTTTTGTATGAAACACCTTTGGTATGTAATTTAAAGCAGCGAGTCTTCTCGGAGACCTTTGCACATTCTTCTTTTGCAAAATGGCTTAAACTCAGTTTAATTTCAGATATTTGTCTGGCCTTTGACTGGGCCATTCTACCACATAAGTGAATTCTTATTATTATTGTTGTTATTATTATTACTATTGGGATAAAGTAAACTTGAGACCTCTAGCAATTTGAAAAGGGTAAAGATGACATAAAAAACAACAATTGCCTTATTTTTATTGATTATTCAAAGAAAACAACATTGATGAAAACATGAAGGGCTACCTTAAACAGTTTTCTGGTCATTTTTGTATTTTACTGTGAGCAAGGAATCAAAGGAAAATAAAACAAAAAACGTTACTTACTCTCCTGAATTTTTCGCTGACTAATTTGTCTGATCTTTATGAGGCTTTAGCCTCCAGTGGAGGCCGCCGTAACAAAAGGCTAAGGGAACGTGTAGTTCTTTGGAAAATTCCCAGGCGATTAGTCTCTGGAACTGGCAGATCTTTAAACAGCGCCTGATGAGAGAGCCAGATACTCGAGGTGAAGAGCCAGATACCGAGGGTGACTGTTCAGCTCATATTTGGAGAGGGAACCGAAACACAACTCCGACTGAATGCTAATATTGTTCTTTGACAGTGCAAATAGGAAACCACTTTCAAATGTAATTGCCTTTATTGGCTGTCAGTCAGAGGAGCACAAACTGGGTCCAAATAAATCTGATGCAATAATCTGGATCTGTCTGACGTGTAATCCATGTTTTGCAAATCCCCTTTATAAAGAGGAATAGCTCAAATTTACCAATGAGCTATGAATCAGTAAAAATGAGACATTGATGATTCTTTACCTGAATTTGAGTTGTTTTATTTCCCTGAAGACGAAACTTCGCAAATTTTGATAAATTACCAGCCAGGGTTCCAACAGTGGTTCTTTAGTACAGTAGTTTACTCCACAACTACATTTCCTTGTCTTAATTTGGCAAAGTTCATGACATGACTTGAACCCACTGGATCTACTCAGAAGTTGAATAAGCTGAAAGACTTTCTATTTCTGCCATGATAGCTAAAAGAGGGGAATCAATGTGTTTCCTTGCTGTTTGCTTTAGCCAAAAACTGCAATGACACCGGTGTGGGAACATTTCACCAGTGTGACACTGTAAAGGCTTGAAGGTCAGTGATCATATGAAAACTTTGTTGCACATTCAACACACACTCAAGCTGCCATCAGAAAGCGAATAAAGCTATCCAACCAACAAGCCCCGTCTTCCAGCACGTTCGATGAACTTTCTTCTTTGCTTTCGTTTCTCATTGCGCTAAGGTTCGTTATCGCCTCCAACCAGGCTGTAAAGTGAAACAGACGCGAATGAGCTTACGCTATAATCTGGTACAGCGCATCAAACTGTGACATTTATGTTTGAGCTGTTCTAAAAAATAGTTTATTATTTTAACATGTCAAAAGAGTGGACAAAATTCGGGCACTTACGTATTTTTTTCTTGGGTAACTAATCTTTGGAAGTTGGCTTGCAGAAAATCCAGCTGTCACCCTCCAGCTGACGTGCAGGGCACTTCTAATAAATGCTTTCTTTTATTTTTGCGAAAAAGTAAAAGAAAACAGTTTCCTATGGCACAATCCCCACTACAAAAAACAACCAACAAAGACTCCTATAATAGATGACATCTTTTTGTATCTATACAAGTTAATGAATTATAAAACAAAATAAATAAAAGCAAAAGCATGGGACAGCAAAGAGACAAAATGACAAAGTTATGTCTGGAAGGAACAGAATTACTCCCAAGTTAAAAAAAAAAAAAACATAAACAACTAAGTTCCGTTTTTTATCTGGCTCCTCTGCCCAAGTGGTCCATATCAAAATCTGCCACAGACCATAATCAAATGAAAAAGCATTCATCACCTCATCTGTCAGGGGTCATAATGTTCTGCTTGATTAGGTGTGCACTCAGAACACAGAAAAGATCGATCATTTAATGAGTCGCATTCAAAACGATTCATGCATACCAATTATGTCTTGTTTTGACACTCGTGGGTCTACGTGTTACAAGACAGTTCTGGACTCTTATTCATGCACCACCACTGACGGGAGGAGGAGAGAAGGTCAAGAATCAGTTAACTGGTCCAGTTTGGGCTCTCTGCTGCAGCTGCTCTGATTGCATGGCAGCGTCCTCATTAGCATTCAGACAGCGTAGCCCGCTCGCAAAGCTGCTGTCGGCCTACTTATCACAGCGAGGTGGTTAAAACGCAGAGCCATCTGTATCCGCCAGCCTGCATGAAATACTGTATCTTATCTCTGTGCGAAGATCTCGGTTCCTACCGCTGTTTCCAGCTGTTCCAATAGCAGACGAGCGTAGTCAACTGCCGGGGCCATTATTTGTGACCCCGCCCGGCTGGGAGTTGGCACGCTTCGGCAGGCACTCGAGCGGTAACAAAGACCTTGCAAGAAACTTTTGTCAAGACCCCGACTTGCGCGGCCTTTAATTTAAAAAATTTTTTACACCGACCCGACGAACGCGCTTAACGGCCGGGAAGAATAAAAGCGAGCAGATAAAGATGCAGACGAGACGCACTGTTCTCGCGCTTCCCCGGGACTTCACTTGACATGCAGCTGGAGAGCTTCAGCTATGGCAAATTATAGAAAGAGCTATCGGTTTGCGTTACCGCATGTTGCTGAGAGAAATAGGACAAATAATGAGGGAAGGAAACAGCGAAGATAGAAAATGTGTCTAAAGGAAACGGGAATAAAAACTCCATCCAGATAATGTGACTTCAAAATGGGAGCAGGGCGCCCACTCAGACAGTTTGCTCCTGGGTACTTAGATCCGATTTATTTATTTTGTTTGTAGAACAATCCAGGAGGGATTTATAAGGGGGGGACCCTGTGACTGGCCCTTAGGCTTTATTTATGCGCTAAAGAAGCAGCGCTGCTAAATTTAAACCTCTAATTTTACACATCATTATCACCCTGCTACTTGGCTGGATGCTGTACTCCGAAATTTGCTTTCCTCGTGACTGGACTGTTATTTTCCGAGCCCAGGAACAGAGAAACGTCGTAATCTCGAGGCGCGCAAGGCCTCGCGGACCCACTCTGCGCCACAGCATGCGAAACAGTAAATTTCAGAAGTGATTTGTAACCGATTCACGGTTAGTGCTCACATCTCAGGGCTGCAGCAGAAGAGACAAGCTGGTTGGCAAGGTTAAGACTGTCAACAAGAAGAAACGGGTTGGAGAGAGAGGCAGAGACAGAGAGCGAGAGAGAGAAGGCATACTGCCTCTGAGATGACTATGTACTGTGTGGGGGGAGAGATGAAAGATGAGGTTGGGGGATGGCTGCTCATCTGCTGGATGCGCAGCCAGGAACACAGGGACGAAATCAAAGAGTTCGAACTCAGCCACTGAAATAAAGGCCGGAACAAAATGAGAAATGTACAAGGAGGAAAAAACGAAACAAGACCAAAGTCCTTCTATGGGTTTGAAGTTGTTAGTAGGAAGTTGAAATGTCTTGCAGCGCCAAACTCATTAAAGCAATAAACAAGAGTAGCTAAGGGGTCAACTAGTATTTCTTGTTTTTCACCGAGTCTAAATGTTTCCACTGAGAGAAATTAATACTAAAGAGAGTCTAACAAGACCTTTGAAATGCCCCTGCCAGAGCAGCAGGTTCTGCTGAAACAGTCATTCTGATTTGCAAAGTCAGACGTCGGTTTCCACCATATTGAGTGTAATGAAGATTTTCATTACTGGGATGAAGACACTTTGGAGGTGTGGTGAAGGACAAAAGACGGATATGGATTAAAGTATTTTATTGTTTGTGTTTTTATACAGTGGCATCTCAGTTGGAACTGATGGTGTCCTGTTAAAATAAAAACAAATGGAAGTGTTGGAATGCATTAAAATGTGTAGGTAGTTTGTGTCTTACCTCTGTCTCTTCCTCTGCAGGGTGTTCAGGCTAAAAGATTCCCCGGGGGCCTGAGCACCATATAAAGGTTCCAGAAGAGACCATATTTAGATGAAAGAGGGGGAGCAAAGAACTATGTATTTTAGAAGTTAATGATTGTTAAAAGATGAGGAGTGTTTAATATTATGTTGAAGATTTGGTTGTTTTGTTAAGTTTGTTTGGTGTATATGTATTTTGTTCTACCCTGT
>CAEGAD010004835.1:0-43800 GCA_903067055.1 Poeciliopsis paucimaculata | reverse complement strand
CCGCAAACGGCAACTGCTATCACAACTTGAGATTGACGAGATACAACACAAATGCTACGGCAAAAAGGAGGAACCTGTCAGAACTGTGGGGACTTAACTACAAGTCCCCACCAAGTGTAGACTGTCTCATTTCTACACTTGAAATGAGACAGTAGTAAATTTTCAGCAAGATGTTTTAAAATCCTTGAATATTGATAAAATGCCCTACAGATTAGATCAAATAGTAAAAAAAAATCTCACATTGGAAGTAGAACTTTTTAATCTGTATTAAGAAATTATTGACCTAAAACAAGCATTTATCATATCAGTCATTTGTCATGATAAATTCCTTATCAGAATAAGAATTTTGATTTATCGACGGCACGATAAATTCCAATTAATAATGTTTAAAACCCCGCAAAGCTGACAATAAAGTAATACCAATCACGATTCTTTATGTTACTGGTGTTTTAAAGTAGCATATTAAGTGGTATATTTTCCAAGAACATTATTTCTGTTTGTATGGATTTTTATTGCTATGATACACATAATCATACAGTTTCCCAAAAAAGATGTAATAATAGTGATTATAGCCACTCATTATTGCCATGATGGTACTGCAAAATATTGTTATAAAACTTTAAGACCCATGCAGCAGAAACCGCTGATAATCCATGAAGGGAGAGTAGTAGGAGAAAAAAAAGAGCTAAAAAAGTCAGCAGCATAACTTCAACGATGAGAGTTTGTAAACTTTATCATAACGGAAAGTTTTCAGCAAATGAGACGGAACAATATTGTTGTTCCATCATCAGGCGGTGCAGCGACATCACTTCCTGTGTGTTTCAGAGCGCTCTGGCTTCACGGTGCGACCGGTGGCCGGTTTCCTTTCTCCCAGAGACTTCCTGGCTGGTTTGGCCTACAGAGTGTTTAACTGCACTCAGTACATTCGCCACAGCACCGACCCCCTCTACACACCAGAACCGTGAGTCCAAACCTGTTATCTGCTGCTCTGTAATCTCATCTAACTCACAGTCACATCATTTCTTTGATTTTTCATTTCTCTATTTCCTTCATAGATCACATACCCAGTTTCTTGTTGTGGTTTTTCCTACCAAACAGTTTCTAGTTGTTTCTGTCAGGATGAAGTCTTTGCAGACCCAGAGGGAATAACTTCATTGATTAAAAAAAGCAACATTTAGGACTGTTGCAGTAATCAATAAATCTCATAACAAATTAAAATGAGCTCAATAATTTCCATTTGCATGATTCTGGATGACAAAAGTCTTCAGTTTGGTTCTCTGGTCTCAACTAGAGAAATTTGAAGGACAATTTTGTTTATAGAAACTTTATAATTAATTGTAATCGTTTCTATTGTTTTGTTTATTTATTTTGGATATTTAAAATGTCTTCCAGTTCCAGTGTTAAAATGTTCATTTATATTTAATGTTCGATCTTAGAGAATGTGTTCTTGCATTTCTATGCTATTACCATTGAATTATTTGAAAATGGTCTCAAAACAACAATATTATTGTGTATCGCAATAATTTATTGTCTGACTGGCTGAGCAACACTTAAACCTCTGAACTGGTTCCACTTCAATCAACCTAATTTCAAACCAATTCAATGAAATCCCTGAGTTTCAAAGTGAATAAAATGCCAGATTATTTAATTTTAAATAATCATAATTACATTTAGAGGCAGCCGAGATAACCGTCCTCCTCCAGAACATCTGGTCTGCTGGTCCAAACAGTGACGACCAAACGGCTGTTTGTGTTCTCAGAGACACGTGTGATGAGCTGCTGGGTCACGTTCCCCTGCTGGCCGACCCAAAGTTCTCCCAGTTCTCCCAGGAGATTCTTTTTATTCTCCTTTTTTATTGATTGTCTTTCTTTTTTCTTTTTAATGCGATTTGGACTGAAATAAAATACATCTGTCTATCTATTCGTGCAAATTGCAAAAAGTCTGATATGTGCATATATGGGCAAAGTGTGATAAATGTTTCAGTGCATGCTGTTTACACTGAATCCCTTTTTGCAGTGGCCTAAAAGATAAATACTTTGAGAGGAGAAGCAGCAGCAAGACCATGATGATATGGCAAGGAAAGGAATGAAACACAGCTTCAAAGAAGTTTGTTCAGGATCCTGGAGTTTATTTTTGGCAAGTGTTGGCATAAGTGCAGAGTGGAGTCAGCTGTGGAAATCACACAGGGCCTGATGTTTCAGTCTGGTGTTCCCAAGGCCAGAGAGAAGAGCTTCACCTCTGACACTGCACTGAGGGCTACCTTTCATGTAGGATGTGGCTCTCTGAGAATGCAAGAAGCATTGATCCATCTTGTCTCACCTCCATAAAAGGAATGCACTTCATGCCAAGAGAAAATGATAATAAACATAGCTAAATTTGGATTCACTTTCACTAAAGTATTTATAACCCCAAAACTGCCTAAAAAAAGAGTTTGTTTTTGGAAAATAAACTGAGGCACTAACATAATGATTTGGCTTCCTAAAAAATGTATAAGAGGTGCATGATTTTTTGTGGAAAAGGTCAGTTCAGACTCTAATGTGCCATAACAAAAAACACATTTAAAGTTGGATTTAACGCTCCATAAGGTGGCGATGCCCTCAGGCAACAAACCAAATGTCTGTACCTCAAGTTGCTCCTTTATTTTATTTTTTGCAAAGGGTGATTTAAAGTACCACCAGACATATTTTTGTCAAATAAAAGAGATACTGAGGTTCATGTGACCTTTTACTTGGAAGAGGAGCAGTCCATTTTATGAAGCAGAGTTGCATGCTACATCTTGCCTCCTACTTGTAAGTTATCCATCACTTTTCTGCATGTTTAAATTTTGGGTAACTCTAACTAAAAATATGTTCATGTCTGTGAATATGTGAAGAAGCATTGCAGATCATTTCAAGGCAATCTTTTCTTAATTTATATGCTAAAACTGTGTTTTTTTTGGTTTATTGACTCAGGGCAATGTTGCGCAGTTGGGGCCCTATTGTTCAGACAATATTATTGTAGTGCTTTGATATGCAGTTGATTACAAGATAATTATCACAGCCAATTTTATAACTTTATTATTTACTAACATCAACAGGAGATGGGTGAGTCGGGCAACCACCAGATCTACCCGACGTGGGAGCTGGTGGAAATGTTGTCCTTTGCTTGGCTCAAATTCTACCAAAGAATCAGAACTAGAAACTCTTAAAAACAAGAACCTGTAGCCCTAACTCCAGTCACTGATGTGAATCTGGTTGCTAACAGATGGTGATTCACAGATATGTCAATAATCAAGTACCAGAAATATGATATACACTCTTTTTCACATCAACAAGCAATTCCTTCCGGATGTTTTACATATAGTAGGGAAAAAGACTGATGGCAACATCCTTAGTTATTCTAACTCTGCCAAACATACACACATACAAACACACAAATGCTCGATTGAGTAATTGGCTTAAATGCACCATTCATTAATGAAAGTAGGTGGTTTATTTTATATTTGGTGAGTTGGAACCATGTCTCATTTATTTTTGTCAAAAAGTTTTTTGTTTTTTTTTTGTTTTTTTTTTAATGAATTTGGTTTTTGTTTGATTTGTATTTCACTTCTCATAATCACTGTAGGAAACCTTGGTGTTCTAGACTCCTGGTAGCACAATGTTTCCCTGAAGCAACAAACCCAGTTCTGGTTCTGGGAGGTGTCAGAGTCCGATTTTATGATTGACATGTAATTAGGGACCACCAAGGTCCCGAAGAATGCAGGAAAATAATTTTCCCCCAAAAAATAAAAAGTCATAAATAAATAAAAAGGGTTAATTCCATTTTGTTTATTATTGAAATACCAGAATAAGCAACAGAAGATGCAACACCAACATTGCGATTTCATTGTATAAAATGTATAATTTCATCTCTAAAATGTGAACAAAACCTTTTCTTTCCACTGATGAGGAAGGTTTAAACCTGAGATCATTTTCAACACGTTCCTCCTGAATGCAGGCTAAAATAATTGAGCTGCGTCTGCTAATTGTGTTTCATAGTGTAATTCAATCTGTGTGCTGCACAATTACAGTAATATGTAATCTGATTTAAGACACAATGAGGCAAGACCTGATTACACTTAGGGAGCTATAAGTCTGTTATTGCGGTAAAGCAACACCTGGAAAGCCTCTTCATAGGCATGTTTGTTTGTGTGTGAATTACAGAGAAAGAGAGGACAACAGGTTAAAACAGACAGGCTGTAAATGAGAGGGATGGAGAGAGGTTGGATGTTTAGAGTTTATCTTTTGTTTATTGTAAAATGACCTAGAGTGCTGAGAAATAAAACATTATTATTATTATTATTATTATTATTATTATTATTATTATTGTTATTATTATACAAAATCCTCCAAATGTCCAGTATAACAGAATGGTTTATGATATATCAGTGTCATTGTAACGTTACAAACGACTGTTTATATCCTAATATTTACATAAATATTATTCACAAATATTTCAAGTATTTGTTTCTGATTAATCTATTATCTAATTTCTCAAGCCATCAGGTTTTCCGAAAATGTATATTATCTGTCCAAAAATGCTAAATGTTTGCATTTGTTGCACAAAATAAAAGGTTTTGCACTCTTTAGTATGAATTATGAGTATAAAGTGCCACCTCCCAGCAAGATAATAAAGAAATATATTTTTATTGTCAGGCTTTGTGAATCTTTTTAGGACCCAGCACTATCCGCTATGTTTGGTCAGACAGAATGAACCAGTGAATGAATTGTAGCAACTTTACATGCCACTTACACAATGAGCATGTAGGATGAAGTCTTACTGCAGTGAATGTTCACACCTGAAGATGCCAAAGGTCACATGACAAACTGAGGAGAGAGGAAAGTTGTAATCTATTGCTGTAATAAGTTCTGAGTGCGGTACAACTCTACTTATAAAACAATTTTTCCTGCATGTGTATTCCGTAAGTGTCTGAACGTACGTTGTTCAAGGTGTTTTTATTTGTATGTCCTGCAGTATTTATTCACTGTTTAGCTGAGAGGTCAAAGCTGAGGCCTGGGTGACTTACTGATTCAAAACAAGCTCATCAGTTAGCAACTACTTAGCTTGTCTACTAACGCTTGCAAAAAAAGACGAAAGAATAAAAGGCAACATTCTCGGTCCTCCATGCCTCTCACCACCAATTTTTTCTTAATGAAATCTTGCTCTCCTCTTCGTTTCTTCTTCTTATCGTAATCAGTCCCTTCTGGGTGTAGACTCAGAGTTTAACCTCCTCAAAGTCAATTTACCTTCTTGCCTCTCTCATCTTTTGCTCTGCTTTTTTCACGCACTCTCAGTGCTCGGTTTTCCAGTCTATCTGCTGACTGCTTCTCTTATATCCTTGTCCTCTTTTCAGAGTATGACTTCTGCTGCTGTGCAAGATATTTTTAAAAAGATTCAGTGAAAATTCATATTCAATCATTTAGAATAATATTGAAAGGTTAATTTAGTAACTCAGTTCACCAAATGAATTATAGCTAAAATAACAGACTGATGTTAAGCTTTTCTTTCTGTTAATTAAGAGGATTTTATCCTTAGAATATTATATCAGATCAATAAAATAACAGTCGAAAAATGGAAATGGGGGCTTAATGAAAAGGATGTTTAATTCCTGATCAAAGGTTGTTTACAAAATATACTTTTAATCTGACTAACGAGCCTCATCTGAACGTATATTCTAATTTAATGAATGACTTTAATTTTGAACCGGTCATGCTTCAAGGTCTTGCATTTTGCTAAAACCCCAAGCTGCCCATGAAATCGTTAACCAAAGCTTATATGACTTTTATTATTATATTGTTCAATATTAAACAGTATAATAATAAACACACAAAATTGCAGCGCGTTTACACAATAACTGATCTGATTCTAGTTACTAGCAGAAGTCTTCACAGGGAACATCAAATCCATAGAGACTTTCTTTAAATGTCCCCAAATATTTAATCTGTAAAAACGTTATTTCATATGAATTTACAAAATTTTATAAGAATGGTACATTTATTAAATTAGTCTTGCTAGATTTAATAAACAACTCTGTCTAATGTTGACAATTTCATGCCACAGATGGAGATGCCTACTAGCAATTAAAATAACAAACATGCAAATAAATCACAGTTATTGAGATAAAAGAAACTGAAAGACATTGAGCTTGATTATGTGTGACAGTGAGATTTAAAGAGAGATCCTTGCTTTCGGTACAGAGACCTAAAGTGAAGTTCTGAACAAAAGTCATATTTACCATGCACAAACATTTTCAGAAGCACCTTCCACCAGATATTAAGTATTAATGCATCCAGAAATTTCTTGGTTGCCATGCAGACTCAAACAGACAATAATGGGTCAATGAATGTAACAAGTGACTTTAGTGATTTTCACTTTTATCCCCAATATGCAAACACACAGAGAAAACACACTTTTCTTGAAGAAAATGCCTCACAGGTCTTACAGTTTGAAAATTGTGCTGCAGACTGGAAATAACAGCAGTTCCTGTTTAAGGTTTTTTTTTTTTTTTTTTGTTTTTTTTTGTTGTGAATTTTGTGTAAAATCTATGTTAGATTTAATGTTTCACTCATATTATTATTATACAGCAAACTAAGCTTGCACCTGATGAATGAATGATGATGAATATTATTAACAAATATATCTTCTATCTATGGTATTTTCTTTATAGATTTAATTTGTCTGGAGTTTACAAATGAGACAAGAAACAATGTCAGTAATCAAGTTAATAAAAACATATTCATCGGCAAAGGGGTTCATTCTTAGCATGTTACGGCTCTTATCTAAATTTGCAGGAACTAAACGTGATAACAGAAGAAAAATTAGTAAAGTTTGAAGTTTTGAAAAAGCTTTTGAGTAAAATAATGAAAGGGAGATTTAACAGATGTGTGGTCAGGGATTTCTGAGCGTTAAATTACCTAAGTAGATTTTAAAATCGGCTTTCAGCATTTGTTAAACATAATGAAGCGGGAAGGCTTTAGTAACAGTATATAATCTCAATTTAATTAATTGAAAAGGCTCAATTCTTTGACATCTAAGAGTGCGAAAGTCATACAAACACGACAACATGACAAGTTTAATTTTATAAGAGTTACCCATGACCTCCAAAGATGGTGAAACCTTTCCTTTCCCAAACATGTCGTGTTCTCGGCTCTTTATTTATCCATTCGTTTTAACTGTCAGACTGTGAACTCGGATTCAGATAAGAGCTACTGAGCAATAGAAGATGCGACATGTTGTTTTTTTGCTTGCCCTTGTAGAGATTAATTTGCGGGTAAAGAGCTTAGACAAGGTGGACACTGTTAGCGATCACACTCCATCACAAGCACAACCATAATGTTAAGAAAAGGATGAAACACTTCGCACACCGAGTTCAGTTCAGCTGTCAGAAAATACGTCAAAGCAAAAGTAGCCAAATATATAAATGTTCCTCAGTCATGAAAGCAATACAAATGAGATATTATTAGATTCAGTGGTTAAAAACATAGAAAAGAGGATACTCACAGTATCGAGAGGTTTAAAATCCCCTTATAAATGTTGACGACATTCTGGCAGGAACCACAATAAAACTGATGAATCCAAATGACAAACATGCTAGATTTAAATCTTGTACTTTGTCATTTTTCATTTGTGAGAGCTTCATTACTTTACATTAGACTTTGTTCTGTAGTTCTGTAGTCTTAGGAAGAATTTTTATAATGAGCATACACCTGCTAATCTGTGTCTCTAATCCAGAATATTACATGATAGTTATATTTTGTAGAACAAGATGAGAAAGTTAGCTGCGTGCATAGATAATGAAATTAATCTCATCAAAATGCATCACATGCAGCAGCCCAATATATATAACCACCTTTGAATTTGTAAGCTTAAACTATTAGGAAGGAGAAACAGAGAGGAGAAGAAAACAAAGAAGCTGAGGGATTGAGGGATGTAGATGTTTGAACTTCATTTAAGCTGCAGACCTAAAGCCGCAATCAAGAGTCAGCAAATATTCAAAGGATGAATTTTCATTGACTTAGGTCACACGGCTTATTTTAATTATTTAATTTAGTATATTATGTACACATCTAAGGTTTTTAGACATACGAGTCTAGAGTAAAAAGTAAGTAGACTTCCAGGTGGTGTTTCTGGTACTGATTGTAACTTTAGTTAGAGGTCATCAGTGGACTTTGTAGTTTCAGTTCAGTTCAGTTCAGTTCAGTCTGGTTCGGTGACTTTATCAGGTTTGATTTTCTCCATCTTTCCAGTGACCTGTTTTATCCGACACTTTTTTTAAAATGAAGATTTCTAAATCTTGTGTCATTTTCCCTCTTTTTTGTCACAATCCCCGAGTCAGTTTGTAACAATATTTTTTGCATGAGTTGACAAAAAACTTGAAAAAGAATATATTGCAAGACATTTTATGTGTTAAACATGTTTAATTCTCTCTCTTGAAGTTTACATTAATTAGCCCCATCATGCTGTAAGATGATTTGCATATTTCTCAAAGTTTTATAATTCATGAAATGTTAATAAGCCTCACCTAATTCTCTTACTTGCTGCTGCCTATAGCCAAACACTTCTGCACTTGTGAAGAAGCTGTAAAGAGTAATGCATTCTCCAGCATTACTGAGAATACACTAGTCAGCGCTGCAAAAGCTTTGTTTTTTCAATCAGGGGTAAACATTTTGAGATGTTTCTGTGAACGATATATATGTACATATATATGTATGTATATTTTCTTAATTGCAAGTCTGAAAATCCCACTATCATCTCTAATCTAACAAGATTAGATCCTCTTAGTTTGCTACATCTGAAGGTTTAAAACGTTGAATTCATAATTTTGTTACCAGTGCTGTTCAGCATGTAAATATTTAGCCATTCTGTTCACATGTTGTTCAGTTCATGTTGTCATCTATCTCCCCGCTGTTTCTAATTGTTTTGTTCATTTTCTGGGCAGCTCCTTGTTTCCAACATTCCCAGCTTCGTCTCTCTCCTGTCCTCCTCAGCTCCAGTTTTAGCTGCTGTAGTTATAGCTGCCCATCTTAAAAATAGTTCTGTTGGAAACTTCTTCCTGCTAAGATGAAGTGCTTCTCTCTCCAGCTTGTTTCATTCTTGCTCAGACTGAGGGACAGCAGTGAAACTAAAAGTAAATTGGATCTGATTGAGATATTTTTGATAGAAGTGGCTGTAATTTAACTTGAGTTTATACATAAAATTAGTAGCATTCCACCCAAAAGACTAAAAATACGTGAACACAGAAAGTAGAGAATACAATATTTCTTTTACAGGTAGAAAAAAAAATCTATCTTGTGCATCATATGTGACTCATCTTCTTATGTAAGAATGTAAATTGTTTTCTCAGAAAGTGAAACATAATTACATATACTTGTCGGTAATGGGCTGCAATGGATGTTGGGATGTTCTGAGTCTGTGTAAGAGGTCTTTAATACAACAATGGACTTTGTAAAGTTGTTGCATTTTATACCTTTTAAGCATGCAAAGGTGTGCTTTTTACCTGTGTGACAACTCGAATTCAATCATCTTGCCTTGCGGCTGCTGTTTTAGCAGTAGGTGGGAAAACAATAAGGTAGTTATCGCTCTGCAACATAATTAAGATTAATATTTTGTGTTGAATTGTCAGCATGGCACTGATTGAACAATGACAACCTGCAAGGCAATCTGAATCTGGTGTCCTCAGTACACAAGTTGAACTTATTACAAATTTTTCAGATGTTTTTCTCGATGTTGTCAACCTCAGATACACAAGGAGTTAAGTTTCAAAGTGCTTTACTGCTTCACTTTGTGTGGCATTTTAATCATAAATAGAGTGTGTTATCATTAAATTAAAACAAACTAACACTCAAATGTGGTGTGGAAAGTAATTGATAGATTGTTTTCAATTGAAATCTAAAAAGTGTGCCAGGAAAATGCAGCCTCGCAAAGTTAGTACATCGTATAAACTATTCACGTTTTTGGGGTGTTTTGCAATCTGGAGGTTGAAGTTTCTGCGTCTTTGTTGTATTCCTTGCATGCCTCATTGCAAACTGCATGAGACTTCATGTGTTTTTTCATTGATCAAAGGCCAGATTTGTGGAGCGCAGGATGATCAGCCACCCTGTCTGCAGATGATCACACCTGAACTGTGGATGACTGCAACTCCTCCAGAGTCACCTCGGGCCTGTTTGATCTCCTGGCACGGCCCGTCAGTTTGGGTGGAGGATCAGGTTGTGCTGCAGTCTTTCCACTTTAAATCGTGAAATGTTCAAAGTTGGGAATATTATCGTGAGCTGTAATTTTAAAACCTAGTCTTGCTTTAATTTCTCTGCAACTCTATTCCAGATCTACTTGCTATGTTCCTTTGTCTTCATTATACTCTTTGTTCACTCTAACAAATCTCCACCAAGGACTGAAGTGGAAACTTCAATTTGATCAACTTAAATATTTGTGGAAAACAAAAACCAAAAACAGAATTTTTGCATAGCAGATTCTAAGTTGAGGAATGTTTAGAAGATGCCAGAGAAACAAAATTATAAACATCTTATCTGCATAAATCAGGACCAAAAGTAATCTTAGGGATTTCAAAGGTAATTAAATGAAAACCACTTCTATCGTGAGCTTGTTGCTTGTGTCACCCACACAAGCAACAAGGTAGGTAGATCCAAGACAGAGGCATACAGATTTTCTCTTTTCAATATAAATGGATATGTGCAACCTCTGCAGTGGCTCAATAGCTGTTCACAGAGTGGAAATTAACTTCATTAAATAAGACAAGTGTGTGTGTGCGTGCATGTGCGTGTGGGGGTGTGCGTGCGTGTGTGTGTGTCGGAGTCTGGAGGGCACAGTTATTAATGTCAGCGGCGAAAAAGGGAGACAGGAAGGAGAGAAAAAGGAACACTAAGAAAAACCTCAGCATGGAATAAGCGGTAGAAGTCAGAGTAAAATTGAAAAAGGGGAATAATGAAAGAAAGTAAACAACAAAAAGAGAGAGAGAGAGAGGGAAAGAGAGAGAGTGACAGAGATCAATATAGAGAAGAAGGCAGTGCAGAAAGAGTGAGAGGAGCTAAAGAGATGAAAAGTGTCTGTTGATTTGTTCTCTAACAGGGGGATTGGAATTGATCTTCAAGGCGTGTGTGTGTGTGTGTGTCTGTGTGTGTGGGCCGGTGGCTGTCATGTCGTGTGTGCGAGCATAAAGAACATGTTTTAAATTTGTATCTGTATCCGTGCAGGGATATTAGAGAGCGACGGGCCGTCGGAGTGGGCGGTTGGTGATTACCAGCCATCAGACCGATCGACTTCAACAGGGAGACAGACAACATGCTCAGCTTGGCTTTGGTTAGATACGACTAAAGAGGGGTCAAATATTTTCAATTGGCTATTACTGCCGGGTCGTGCACTATTTGATTATTTTCCTTCTTATACTTAAACTGTGAGGTCAAACAGTTTTAGCTCTGACTGAACTTCATTTCCTGCCTTCGGAGTGAGGAAGGTGCTTGATCTGTGTTGCTCTCCATTTATCAAAATCCAACCTTTCTTTATGTTGATAAAGACACTGTTGCAGAAGGATCACAGAATGAATAACTGAAAAATTATTAATCTATGGCAGGATTTAAGGTATGTGAATTAAAGATAGAGATGTCTTTCAGTACATACTGCCGAGTCCTGATGTTTTAAAAAAATGCAATTAAAAATTATAAAGGCACACTTGTTTCTTCTTCTCTTGAACAAGATATCTTCTTTTATCTGTCAATAGGTTCTGAATCAGCTGCAAGAATTGCTGTTATGCTGCCTGCAGGATAACCAAATTACGTTTAAATCGCAAGATTTAAACGTAATTAATTGGTATTTATGAATCTCTGCTGCATGCTCACTTCTCCACTGACTTTCACCTGATATTTATTGACAACTCGTCTGTCTACTTGACTTACAAGAACAATTGAATATTTATCACCTCTCTCTTCATGCTAACACTGATGACTTTTATGATTTCTCCCCCAGTGCCAGGATCCTTTCAGGCTCGTACAAAAAAGCTGGTAGCACTGGGATTCTGTGCTTGCACACATTTTGTAACACTCCCAGGATGATTTTTTTTCCTCTGTATTATAGATACCTTAGAGATATTTTTAGTCAGTCCACTTCTTCTTTCAGCACCTTGCTCTTACACTCTGGAGAATGTAAGAGATGAGGATTTGCATTCAACACAAAAATAAAACACACTTCTCAAACTGAAACCTAAAATCTGATCAAAAAGTTCAAATAAAAGTTTACTCTTTGACTTCTATTATATATTTGGCTTTTTGAGGAAATGCTAAAAATGGCTTGAAAGAAGTCATAATGAAAGCTGAACTATAACTATGCATTTCAGCTTAAATTTTTATTTTTTCCCAAAATGTTTTAGGAAAATATTTTACTCTCTCAAACCAAACATGTCTAAAGATTCTCAGTTTCCAAGGACTTCATATTCGGGAAAGTTTAAAAGCGGTCATCTGTTTCAAATGTTAATTCAGATATAAATAAACTAGTTGTGCTTTGGTGGAAGGATAATTCATCACTGAAACATGTTGCTCCATATTTCCTCGGTTTTATCCGAGGTAGAAAGTTGCTCTGTATTTTTAAAGCAAAATTTTAAAAACTAAACACGCCAGTTTGGCTCATTCATAAATATGTTGCTGTGTGAACCAGGCATGTGATTGGGTTTTCTATCATTTGGAGCCGAACGTTAAATGGTTATCTTGTCAGTTTAAAAGCTTTAGTTAATCCACATCAACCACTACGCAACTGGAAGGAGAGACTGCAGCTCTGATCGCCATTCTGGTTAAAATCATAATTTTAAGCCATAATTTTAGCAAATGTTAAAAATGGTATGAAGGAAGTCACGATGAAAGTAAGTGCATGTGCTGTTTCGTTTTTTTTTTTTTTTTTTTAAACTTTTTATTAAAGTCTGTGTATGTGTGAACAGACTTGGAGAAAGTTATTCTCATGCAGCACAACATCCCACTGTGTAATCACTGGGAATATGCAATTAACGGGAAATCTCTCAGTCAACATCACGTTTTATGTATTCATTCATTTTGTCTTCCTTCTACCTGCCCTTTCCTCCTTCCTTGTCCTCTCGCTGCTCCTTTTCCTGTCTGTATTTGACTACCTGCTTACTCTCCTCCTCCACATAAAAAACCCCCAAAATCTAGATCATCACAGAAAGAGCTTCTTGCTTCCCCTCTCGTCTTGCAAATTATTTCTTATTTAATGCTGTCTCATCATCCTGTTCTATCATCATTACCACCACTCCAACCCCCTGCTTCATATCCCTCTTACACCTCCTCTCTGCCTCCCACTAGCCTGCGTGTTCATCACGCAGCTTTTTCATTATCATCATCATCACTGAATTCCCAGCTCTACATTACCATGCCACCCCAACTTAACTCATTGGGATCCTAATTTGTATTTTCATCTACGCTTTTGTTCTGTCTTCAGTTTCCCCCCCCCCTGAATTATTGCAAATGGCTTAGAACTGGAAAATGTCTCATTGTCCAGAGTAACACATGTCTGGTTTCTGCAGCTTCTTCAAAACTGTGGGTCAAGGGCCAAGGACGACGCAACCTATTCGAATACAAACACAATCACTCAATTTTAAGACTATTTGTAGTTCATGTCTGAGTATTTTAGCATTTTAAACCTCTCTGTAGCCTCTTGTTTCAGTTGAGTAAACCTTTTAATGCACAATGTTCATCACATTTCACCCCACTTATGTATACATTTGTGTGTGTTTGTTTAGGCCTGATTATCTTCTGATGAGGGAAAATAATATTTGACAAACTCTGACATCTTCCTTGATGAGTGTAACATTTCATAATAGAGAAGTGAAACCATTACCCTGTGTGACTTTATTGGTGCAGCTCAATAAAAAAAAATAAAAAAACCCCAAAACAAAACAAAACTAATTTACTTCAGAAATTCAATTCAAAAAGGAAAAGTAGATTCATTCCACACATAGTGATTTTTCTAAAGCTTTTTATATGGTACTACTAATGAAAACAATGAAATCAGTATCTCAGAAAAATGCAGTTATTACATAAGAATGACTTTCAATGCAGGTCCCACTGAAAAGTATGTGGATACACTGCAATATTGTGATGTAGTGTAGTACAAGTATTAAGGAAGGTGGTAGGTAGACAGCATCAGCAGATAGTTTCTTATTGGTGAATTTTTTTCAATAACATTAATTTCTGTGATCTTAAACGCTCAGTTCTTCTTCTTCTTGTGTTTTCATTGAGGTTGGCAATCAACTTCAAGGTGAATTACTGCCACCTTTTGTATTTGAGTATTGATCCACATTATATAATCTTATTTAAAAAACCCTATAGAAACAACAAAAGCTTTATCCCTTTATTATCTTTGAAGTAGTTCCCTTATCCCTCATCTAGTTTTATTGCTGTAAAGTTTTCTGACTAATACAGCTCTCATTTCAATTTTTATTACAATCTAAGAATATATGCTCCCCTGTTTCCATTTGTCCACAATATTCACTAAATCCAGCAACATGTTTAGTAATTATTTTAAGCATGTTGTCTAATCCAATGTGACCATATCTCATCTTTGATATGACATCATCAACTTCAGTATTTCCTAAATTCACAGACTTTGTTTGGGTTAATGTAATAATATCTAGCCTTGGCTTCGCTGCCATTTCCTCTTCATATATAATTTAATTGGGCTCAACCTCACTTTTGCTTGTTTTCAAGTTCAGATCCACAACTAAACTCTTAGTTGACTGAAGCTTACTGTTTGTGCACACCTCGACCTCTTTAGCCTGTTCCATTTGACTAATTTAAACAAAGAAACAAGAATAAGATCATTAATCTAATTTACAAACTCCTCTACAAAACTACATGGTTTGCAAAATAAAACACTCCATGCTCAAAGTTGCTTTAATAAACAATAATGTGCAAAAGGAAAAAGAAAATCCTTCACTTGGTCTCACCCAGTGATGTAATCAGTGACGTCATCCAGCTATACAAACAGGAAGTGACGGACCGGCCACTCCCTCCCATGTACCTGTTCTGAACAAACAATGGTGAGTACTTACAAGGAGACCACAGATGTACTCTTTAACAGAAATAACATTCAAATTACCTGATGTTTGCCTTAAAACCATATGCTAGCATGTAAACTGTAGTATATTTCTAGCATAAACAAACCCGGGATAGCACGTCAAGCAAGTTTACAATAGCAATGTTAAGCTAAAGCAATGTGAATAACTTTAAAAATAATAAGATGGCATGCATTTTGAAATGGTATAAGGGTCAACTTTTCTAATAAATGCACTCTTTGCCATTTATGTACACTAAATATTTGGTTAGACTATTTTCATTAAAAGAAATAGCTTGATGGAAGTGATCTGTTTTTTTTCTTCTTTGCTAGGTTCTCTTTAGGCCTTAGGTGAGGTGAGTTTGTTAGCTAGTCAAGTCTTATGATATCATGGTCATTAGCGGCCATATCATGGTTTTGGTCATTTGACAGCGTGACCAGGTGCCACGTGGAAAATTAAATCGGCTTATATTTAAAGCTTGTCAGCAGAGAGAAGCATGAAGTGCTCTAAATGTGTATTCTGCACTGATAAAACCTAGAGGACAAAAACCAGCAGGTGACATGGTTGCCCTCTGAAAACCTTTCAGTGGAGTGCGAGCAACATGGTTTCTGTGCCTCTACACTATTCTTTCAGGGACTTTGACTTCATAATGAGAATGTGCTTTAATATGAAAAGAGGTCATTATGCTAATGAGCAGCAGTCTAGACTTTTTGCTCAGGTATGACACTTTTTCAGGAGTGACTTAACACCAGGGAGTGACTAGATACTGCATGTCTGTGGTGGTTCCTCAAGGACTAACTCTATTGAATCTCCTAAACCTCTTTTTCTTCACAATCCCTTCCAGAGTTCAGTTTTCATTTTCATACCAGGCTTTGTCCTTCCTCTTAATCTTCCATTAATATTCTTGGATCAAGCATTCAGTGAACAGCGCGCTTCTTTACCAATTATGTTGTGGGTTACCCTTCTTGTTGAAAGGGTCAATTAAAAAGTCTCAACAGGCCACGGGTTATTTTTCTATCTAATGATCGTATTCAATATTTTAATGAAACTGAACCACAGCTGATACTTTGGGTTTGTGTTGGGTGTGAGCCGCAATCACCAAAGTCAGCAGAAATAAATGCTTGAAACATATCCCTGTCAGTTTTTGAATGAAATTACAGAAATATAGTTTATAGTTATTTTATATGTTTCAACCTAAAGCCACATTTAACCTGAGCTACAGCTTCAAGCTGTGTGGTTGGGCCTTTTTGAAAGCCTCCTTGGCCTGAGACAAAAAAAAAAAGGTTTGTATTAGATAGAAGTGGAGAAACTCTAATAGATGGAAGAAAATTACTAGTACATTTTTTAACTTTGCTGTCTTCTTTTATTGAGTCAGTAATCTATTTACTATTTACTATCTATTTAGTAATCTATTTTTTTACGACGATGTTAAATTTCAACAAACCAAAACCAGGCCTTTGGCATGTGTTTAAATTTAGCCAAGGACTAAAAGTCCTGGATTCTCAGTTTCTTCTGAACCTAATTTCTTTATCTTCTTGGTAGAAATTTATAATCTCCGCAAAGTTAGACAGGTCAGGTCAGTGGACAGTAAGTTTTAGATTTGGTTTTGCAATAATTAACAAATAATTAATCAGATCAAACTATTTTTATTCTGACTGAGAGCCGTTATGACGGTGCGTTTTTTTGTTTACACTTTTTCTGTTAAACTGCTTGTAGTTTGCTGTTCTTGTCCAGTCAGCCTTCAGAGTTCAGCCCTCTCTGTAATATACATTTGAAATATGTATCCCGACAGCTAATTTAAAGGGTTTAGATTATCTCTTTGCTCCGTCATTCAAAGGTTCAAACTACTTTAAATCCAGTGATTCTTCTGCAACAGTGTTCCTTAAGTCCGATCCTCAGGGTCCGCTGCCCTGCATGTTTTACATGGATTTCTCTGTTCCAGAACAGATTCATATGATTGCATGACCTCCTCTGCATGCCGTTAAGTGTTGCAGAAGCTTGTTAGAAGGGAAACGCCTAAAACATGCAGAGCAGTGTTCCCAGATGTCTGAAATTAAGAAACACGGCTCTGCAACTAGCACAAAACCAGTGCTGAAGGACCAGAAGGACCCACTCCTGTTTTGATGTCATTTCTGTGTGTCGTTATTAATACTGTAAAGATTTGTTTAGCTTCTAGTGAGAAAGAGAAATTATTTTTCTGTTGTTGAGTTTTGTAACCAACTGATTGGCACACTTTGAATGCTTCAAAGCTGATATAAATGTTCTTATACTTTGACTTTTAGAGCGGTTTAATCCAGAGAAACACATGTTTTGATAGTAATCAAACCTCAAGCATAAATATATGTTTGTAATAGTCTGTTTATTTTTATTTAAGCCCAGGCGTACAGTCAAGCTGTAAAATATTAATAATGAGCACCGAGTCAGATGGGTCACTCGTTCTGATCTGGTTCTGCTGGAGGTTTATTCCTGTTAACGTAGAGTTGTTCTGCCCCACTGTTGCAACATGATTGCTCAACTTTGAGCAAAATCAGCAGCACTTGCTCAGATGTAAAATTAATAAGAAATTAGGTGATCAACTGAATTAGATTTTTTTTTTCCCACTAGAATTTCAATTGGATCATGGATTTCATTGATGTGAAACAAATTTGCACCAAGTTGAATTTTACAAACTGAAGAGGATTTAATCTTTTTTTTTATG
Organism: Poeciliopsis paucimaculata; assembly: GCA_903067055.1. Classification (NCBI taxonomy): domain Eukaryota; kingdom Metazoa; phylum Chordata; class Actinopteri; order Cyprinodontiformes; family Poeciliidae; genus Poeciliopsis; species Poeciliopsis paucimaculata. The sequence goes on along the minus strand of CAEGAD010004835.1, from coordinate 26,017 downwards.
CATGAGGTTCCTTTAGTAATTTTTCATTTAGTGTTGAATTGGTAGAATGTAAATAATTTCAAACAAACTCTAACTTTACCTCTGTTTTTAATTCTCTGATGAGGTTATCTTTAGTTAAATTTCATCTTAGTGAGCATAAATGTTGATCTACATCATTACTTTCCAAACAGCCCATGATGCATGTAAAATATAATGCCTATCTATCTCTTTCAGTCAATTAAAGCCAATATGTTGGTTGTTACAGCCCTCTGACCAATCCTTAATAAAAGCCCTGCTGATATCCAAATCTGCAGGGTAGCTGTGGTTTCATAAGGATGTGCCAAACATGCAGCAAGACGTTGAACCTGGTGTAGTTATTCATTTCCTGCACCTAATTAAGGGTTTTATGTTGTGTTTAAAATCAGCGGGTGTATCCCAGGTTCATGTGTCACAAAGGGCTCGTTTTTTTTACTGGAGAAGAAGAGTCGAAGTTTTAATTAGGAAGCCAGGTGTTTTTGTTGGGAACTTTCCAGAATCAACATCAGTTTTACATATCCTCCTCATCCTCTTGGCACATCTTCTCTCTACTTCTTTATTGGCTTTTCTTTTCTGTCTCCACTATTTTTCTTAAAACATCTGACTTTCTAAAATCGTTGGCTCTGTGATCATTGTCTTAAATCGTTTCAGTTGTATTCCGCTTCAATACCGCCTTTTTAAAAATTTTTTAAAAATTTTTGCCATTTGAAACGCCATCATGTTTAAACCTAGAGCTTTTACAGTCAAAAAGGTTTGTTCCTCATTAACTCTGAGTTAAACACAAACACACACGCAGACACACAGTGAATACCTGAATACACATCACGGAGCACATAATTTCCCTCCAGACTGCATGCATTGTGTTTGACCGCAAAGACACTTGAAGGAAACTTGGATGGGATCCAGCACAGTGAAGCAGTTCAACAAACTCGTCTAAAAAAAGATGTCTGAAACTTTTTTCTCACGAGTTAAATAAATAAAGGGACTCACCTTGGACCTACACTCATTAAAACGTTCTGGTTTTCTTAGTCTTCAGGGACTCAAGTTAAGTCAATTAAAGTCCTCCACTGTTGACCCTGACTTAGCAAGATACGCCATGCTGAGGGATACCTAGAGTTCAAGTCATATAAAGTAAGATTTTTATGCAAGTACACCAACTATATACTGAAAACTGGTCTTATTTTAAACTGCTATAAATTAGCTTAATTTTACAGTACAAATGAACAAAAGGAGAAGCCTCTTATTAATACCACAAATATACGATTTTGAAATCAGGGCTAAGATTTTTCAATAACAGATTAAAAATAAGAATCGCATAGCGACGGTTATTAACGTAAAATCGCATTTAGGGTCATCACAATCAGCTGGTTGGTTGGTTTTAAGCTTGACATTTCTGAACAAATAAAATTATTATGAAGATAATACTTTCTCACAAATGTTACAATAAACACGGTTTGATAAGCAATGAACATGTTTGGAGACTTTTTGTCTAGTTACGATGTTGTCATGCAGGAATTAAGGTTTAGATCATATATTGGGTCAAATATATACCATGTATGTATGTATATACCTCCAGGGTGGTGACCAACACTGACTGTACTGGGTAGATAATGTGTCAGGATGAAAATATGTTTTTTACTTCATTGATACTCTGAAAAATGGGAAAAACTGCATAAAAAAGTAGTATTGAAAGATCATTTGGAGCTACCAATCCTCAGATCCTGGACAGATCTGGTCTGAAGGTTAAATAATTGTGCACAAGTCCAGGTTATTCAGATCTTTCACAGATGTTTCTGCAAAAAGATCCAAACAGCCCTTTAGACTGTTGAAATGTAAAAGCAGAAGCAATAAATCTCCAAGAGGTTTGTTGGTGAAACTGCAACTTATCATTGGTTATTCAATCAAATATTAACTGGACTGAATGTGTACTTGTGACCCTGTTTGGATCATTTTGACTCGATTTTGACCAACATAATTAGGTTCTTGTTTTTAAAATTATTTTAAATTTGATGTTGTGCAATCAATCCACCCTGCATAATTATAAACCTAAAGATTAATGGGAAATTCATAAGTAAATTAACACCTTGAATTCTTTAAGCAAAATAAACATCTTTTCATTCTTTTTAATTTAAACCATAAACCAAATTATAGGCAAGTTAAAGTTGGCCATTGAAAAAAATCCTGATCTTTCCATTCTAAGTATTTCTTTGTTTTAAAAAGAGATTACATAGTAAGGACTCCAATTCAGTTTCTCCTCATAGTAACAACAATCCTTTCATTGTGGCCAAAATCCTCCCATATTACTAGAAGGGATTTAATTCTTAGTTCATTCTTAAGATCATTATGTGTTAAAAATGACTGCCATTTGCCAAAGAGCAAAAATATTTGACTCGGATTCATTTTTATTTTTATTTTCATACCACTTAAATTCCAATAAGCTTTCTCAATGTTGGAGCTAAACAGGTATTTTCACATTAACCCTAATAACTGTACAGCAATAAGGCACTGAAATGGAAAATTATGTTTATTATCTGACATTAGTGAAAGACACACCCACCAGTTTCCACAAAAAGCTAAAGATTTTGTGAGTCTGCCACAATCTTGAAGCAGAGGTCAGTGGTGCTGACTGCAAAACCAAATGTTGAACAGAGAGTAAAATGCATATTTTATCGTACTGTAAGGTGTTGTTAGAAATGCTGGAATATTTCATCTTTATATCCTTTGATGTGAGCTTCAATGGCTTTTAAATTCCTTTTCCGCTATGATGGAGAAAAGGTGGACGCAGTCTCCGTTAGAGCTTTAAACCCTTTGCCCCTCGAACCTTTGAAGGAAAATATTTTAAAAGCTTTACTGAATATTTCCAACTTTTTTTATTATAAATTTCAATGACAAAAAAAAGGAATCTTTATTACATTTCATACAATCCTCTGCAAAAGAATTCACAACCTTTTTTGCATGTTGGCATTCAAAAATGTCAATGCATTTTAAATGTTTAAATCAAGACGCACTAGTGTATCAGAATGGCCTAATCAAAGTCCGGACCTAAATTCCATTGAGAATCTTTGACAAGGGTTGACAGTTTATTCAGTTTTACTGATTAGGCTAGTTCAGACTATGTAGTTTACTTTATCTGTGGTGGTACATATTCATGTTTGTGTGAGGTTGAATAATGGTGCTATATTATAATATTTAATGTACGTTTTGACTTGTGCAATTAAGACAGAACGATATGTTAAATTCTTTCAATTAATAAAAATGTAGAGTGAAAAATTTGCTCAGCTTGTATATTCATGAGGCCGCCTTGTTCAAGCATACATTTCCCTGCAGGGTTTTTTCACAAAACATTTTAGAAAATTATAGTTTATATCCGGGTGTGCTTTTTTTCTTTAAGTTTTTTTTTTTTGGATAATGAGGGCTAAAACAAAATGCGGTGACTTTTACCTGCAGCAATAAGATGTTTTCCTTCATTTTTTGGTTTTCAGTTCATGTCCACACTATCTGTATGCTATCTGCTTGCTAATGTTCGTTCCCCATCTGAAGTATCTCAGTTTCTCTGTCACAGAAATACTTAACCTGAAAACATAAAAGCTCATCTGTGTTTCTTTTTTTTTTTTAAGAATGTTGTTGGTGTCACTGATTGTTTACTTTATCTAGTAGTTTTCCTCTCTTCTTTCATCAGTTAGGATCGAAAGCTCTTCAACTCCAACCTGCTAATATAGATGCACTATCGTTCCTGGCACTGTGTGCCTTTACATGTTCCTGCTGCACCCGCAGTAAACAGCAGCGCCCTCAAAGACATACGATCTTTTATTCAATCACATGGTGCTCTTTGACAAGGGAATTTGTTAGCTTAGTCCCAGAAGACATTATAAACTTTAGCCAACTTTGGACTCCGATCCGAGCCAGTCGTGAAAATAATGGGCAAAAACAGAACCATTTTAACAAATGTTACTCTTTGAAGACGGAGTAATGATCACATACAAATGTACAAACATTGTAAAACCATGTAGTTTTTAAACTGTTTTTTTTTTTTTTTGTTTGTTTCTATTAGTCTCTTCCTCCTGCAATATATTGTTGACCAGAAGATGGCAGCCGTACTTCACTGAGTGTAGGGAACTGTCCGTGGTGTTGAACTTACCGCAAATTCTGTCTGAACTTTTTATCATATATATATATATATATATATATATATATTTATATATATATATATATATTCATTTTTACATTGTATATAGTGCTAAAACATGAATAATAAGGCACACATATAAAACGACTGAAGTAGCCCAATATACTGAGATCTACCAGCTTGATGGATGACTCACAGTAATGCTGTGAAAGGCTCAACCCACACACACACACACACACACACACACACGCAGTCACAAACTAAAAGACACACACTCTAAGGCAACTCCGGGCCTCGAGGGTCGATATCCTGCAGCTTTTAGATGTGTTCAGGTCCAACACACCTGAATCAAGTTGCACAGAATCACACCAGATAAGATCCAAGTTATGTGGATCCACAACATGAGTAATTAGTGACACATTACTGTAAAAAATGTCAAGAAGATGTCTAAACATGGATTTGTTTGAATGTAGTATTTCTTTTTATGTAGATAAATATTGAAATGAATCATGAGGATTAATCATAACCTCTCCTAAAAAGGAGAGCAAATATTTGATCGAATGTGACATGAACAAAATGTTTGATTAAAGTTATTAAAGCAGGAGGAAACTTTTGAGTGGTGCTGTGGGGTTGGTAACGAGGGATGAATCCCCATCTCTACGCCACAAAGAGCTAAGAGGGATGTCACGAAGTTACATTTCCTCTTGTCATGGAGTAATGGCCTTCAGGTCGCTCCTTTTCTAAGGACAAATTTAGAGCAACGTGTGAAGTGAAGCTGCTCTTGGCTGTCTTAGTGGCTCAGTCGGCTAATTCTTCATGATGTGTTTGTAGCATTGTAATCTTATTAGTGTGATCCTTCACACATGGCACCAGGGAGTTGGGATCAATAACTGGCTTCTGTCTCTCTTTGGGGTCTAGTCATACACACACTATCAAGTGGTGATTATGGACACAAAAGGCACAGGTGATGAGGAAAGTGGGGATATTGTGGAGTTATTTGCTGATACGCTGAACTTTACCCCAGTAAGTCTCCACTTTTGCGCCCCCATGTTTGCATTTCCTCTTCTCCCCTCTCTGCATCCCATCTCCTCCCTTCCGTTTTTAATTTCCTGCCACCCTCTTGCCATCCCCCCTTTCATTCTTCAAATTAGCCTCTTTCTCCTGTTTATAGCTCCTTTAATGCCTTGCTCCTTGACATTGTTCTCTTCTCTTCACTTTTCTCACACTTCCCTTTCCTTAATCTTCTCGCTCCTTTGCTTCAACCTTCCTGCCCTCGTCTCTCTTATTTCCCCTTCATTATCATTTCTGCCCCCCTTTCTTGTTGCCGCGCGTATCTTCACCTGCTTCTCCTCTCCCTCTTCTCCACTCCCCCCTCGCTCTCTTTCTCTCGTCTGAGACCAACCTCTGCTTCTCTTTGCGCCTCTCTCCCTCTCACCCCCCTCCACCTCCACCAGTCTCAGTCGTTGCTGGCGCGCCGGGCTGTGCGGACCGATACCGACCATCTCTCTCCTCTCTCCCACTGACTCTCTCCTTCGCTCTCTGCTATGACAGCTCACACCAGCGGCGTGCTGCCCGATCTCAGACCGTCAACCCGTCACCGGTTGCTGTCCTGTCCAAACGCTAACATGGACACGTGCGAGAGGGATATTCGTGATTGATCTTTCTTTCTTTTTTGTTAACAAGGGGGAAAAAAAAAAAAAGAGAAAAGGGGCTGCCTTTTTTTCTTCCTTCTTTTTTACCCCCCCACCCTCCGCTTCATTCAGCCAAGCAGAGCGGCAAGGTGGGGAGAGGACTTTAAAAACCAGCCAGCTTGGATTTATTTAGCAGCAAAATGACGGATTTGGGAGCGCCGGAGATGCTGCCGCCGCTGAGGAGGAGGAGGAGGACGGTCGGGAAGAAACCGGGGGGACTCAGACTCCCGCTTCTCCTCCTGTTGGGGCTCCTCGTCGGGGATTTCTCCCCGTCCAGTGGTGAGTTTTTAGCGTAACTGTGTGAGCGCGCGAGTTGAAGGTTGCCACACTGGTGTTTTTTTTGTTTGTTTGTTTTTTGTTTGTTTTTTTGTTTGTTTTTTTTTTGACGTTTTGCGTGTGCGCGGATTCAAGAAGGTGATGCGTGGACCTCCGCAGCAACAGTCAGAGTCTGTATGTGAGAGTGACGGAGTTTCTACATGGAGGCTCGGCGGGCGCGCGTGCGCGGGCGGAGTGTGGTTGGCTGCGCACGCGCATTCCGGTCCCGAGTCCTCTCTGCGTGTGTGTCTTGTCTTCATGGCGGTGCGTGTTTGTGATACTAAAGCCCGCACAGTTTTGTGTTTGCGCATTCGAGAGGTGGGAGAGCGCAGCGCGGCCAAGTTGGACACAGTGCTACATCTGGAGCAGCGAGGGCCTCGTATTCTCAGCGAAACCAACACGAGCCGCTCCAGGATGAGTCGCCGCACCAGCCAAATCACATTTAGCATCTGCAAGAGTTAGAAATCCTCTCTGCTTGACAGCAGGCTCAGCCCGCGTCAGCCTTCTGTCTGCAGACAGACAGGAAGGGATTTTCATGAGAGGAAATCCCGTGATCGGAGTTATTCGTGATTTTCGTGGCGAGTCCTCCACCGAGGTTGATGGTGGGGGCTGATGCTGAGCATCACCGGTGATGCAGCAGGTGATGTGCACTGGAAGCTCCTGGAGTTCAGCTCCGGAGAGAGATCAAGCAGAAAGTGTTAAATTTCTCCCACTCCGTTTATCAATGCCCTCTTTGTGAGGACTTCTCCTCGGTCCTGTTGAAAATGCTCCAACAGTCTTTTAAACTTTCCCTCTCCACACACAAGTTCATCATCACCCTGAAATTAAGGAAATGTTTCCACTTTTGAAAGTCCTTTATAAGCCAATTTGTATAGCACATTTCAGCAGCAAGGCATTTCAAAGTACTTTGCATTATAAATACCTACGTGTCAGTTGCAGTATATATTTTTTTCTGTCTTTTCCTTAACTTTGATCTATTCTGATTAACACAGACTTACTGTGTGTGTGTGTGTGTGTGTGTGTGTGAGAATGAGTGTTAGTATGTTTGGCATTGGCATCTGTATCTGTATGCAGGCCTGTATCCCTGCTGTCAGCCTGGAAATAAAGGGATTTGAGTGAAAGTGTGATTGAGGGGGAATGGTGTGTGTTGATGAATATGATCGAGGGTCTTTTAGGCTGTTTGTGATTGAAGCAACTGCTTCTTATCACCTGTGATTTAACTTCAAGTCCAATTTCTTTTTCTGAATGTCAGCTTTTCTGCCATGAGATTTAAGATGGTCCAATTTGAACAAAAACGAGTTTTGAAATCGTTTGCCGTCATATATTATATCTCCTTTCTTTAGAATCTACAAGACCTGTGCATAAATTATTATATCATTGAAAAGTTAATTAATTTGCAGTTGAAACTCATTAGATTCATTGCGCACACAGATATATTCCAGGTGTTTATCAGTATTAATTTGCATGACTATGACCCCAGGATAAGCTCCGCAAACATTTGAAGTATTATATATGTTTAATAAAATGTTCTTTTTAATATACTGAAACGTTGTATTATTATAAAAACATGCAGAAGTCTGCAGACTTGGCAGATTTCCACAAGACCCTCTGCAAGAAGAGCAAAGCTACAAAAAAGTAATTTCTAAAGAAGTGTAAAACTCGGAATGCTTATCCCAGCTTATTAGTAGAAAGTTGAGTGAAAGGAAAAATGTTGTTATCCCCTCTCAATGCTGGGATAACTACAGCATTGAGAGGGTTGCACAGCAAAGCTCATAAGTGAGTGTAGCCCATACCTGGAATTTGGGCTACAACTGTTCAGGACTGTGTTAGGCCAGATAATGTCAGAGATTTCTCAGCTGGGCTAAAGAGAAATAAGACTGGATTGTTGCTCAGTGCTCCCTTGTTTGTCATTGAAGTAAAAGTCCTGTAGTCCGGAAAAAGAGAAGAGAAGCGCAGAATTTAAATTACCCAAACCCAGAGGGAAGCCTCCACGCTCACTGCTGATTTGAGAAGCCGTGTCATGTGCCGGTGTCCAAAGTCAGCACAGCTGTGTTCCAGGACATTTTTAGAGCCCTCCATGCTTCCCTGTGCTGATCAAATTTATCAAGATGCTAATTTCGTTTTCCAGTAGCACTTGGAGCCACCCACACTGCTGAAAGCACCAAAACTTGGCTTACATACTTTCACTAAGCTAATATTTTTGTATTAATATTAATTCTAATATTGCACAAGAATAATTTTGTACTACCCATAATCTTAGAAAGATGAAACTGAAATAAATGTCTCTGGGTGCAGTGAATCTATGTATGAGCTTCACCTTTACCAGAATTGAATTAATGAAATAAATTCACTTTCCAAAGATATTGAGATTTATTGAGATGCTCTTGTATATTAGATTAGGCTGCTCTGACTTTACAGTAAATATGAAGTAACCTGTTCAGTCTATCCCTAAATGGAGCCTGATAATGGTAATAAAGAAAGCCTTTCAGATAATGTCTTACACAATGTGAGACAACATACGAGAAAATTAAAGGGCATCCAGACATCTGGCGAGACAGATGGGAGGGTGGCAATAATTAATTTAGTCAAACCTCAAACCGCAAATGGCTGCCAGCCTTTTAGACAGTGTAAATGACATCACACTGCAAGTTTTAACAGTCAAGTAATTATTGATGTTCTGCAAATGTCTGCTAAAGATGTCACAGAAACCTAAACTCTTACCCAATTCCTTTACAGAAAAAGATGTTTAGGCTCGTTGAAGTAGCTTTTTTTTTTTTTACAAGATTATTAGGTAAATTAAAAAAAAGCCTAACGTATAAAATGATTAAGTTTAGAAATATAAATGCGTAACGTTATAACATAAAACACAATATTATGCCATTATGAAAACGAAAGAAACATTGTCTGTGTTTCATTGAAGCATTCACACATTTTCAGGCATTTGTATTAAAATAACCTCCGTCTGCCCATCAACAGGTTGTCCGCATGTCCAGCTGTGATCATAATTCCCATTAAACCCAGCTAGTGCTAATATAATTGATATATCGTTAACTGCACTCTACAGGGGATTGGACAAAAGGCACTTTTGGAACACACACTCACACATACAGACACACACATCTGACAATAACATGCCTGAGATTTTAGACTCCCACTGGGATTATGAAGCACTTGGTTAATCACTTGGGCACACACTCACTTTACTGAACACACTCACACAACCTGACACACGGGACATCCCAATGACTTATTTCTGTCCCGTTTTCAAAGTGAGGAGTGGTAAAAGGTCTGCTTTTTAAAGCTTTTTAAAGTTTACAAGGACACTTAGACCCAAAAGCACGTATTTAAATGCACATGCACCCAAACAAACTAAAGTGCATGCACAAGGTGACAATTAGCTGACATTGAATCAATGCCAAACAACAAGATATTGGAACTAGCTGCCTGTCCTCCTGCTTGGCATACTAATATCACACATGGGAGGGACACACAAGCATGTACACGCACGCATCAACACACACTGGCTTTGTGAAGACAGTTAATTAAAAAAGAGCTGGCTGCCTGATACAAATTCAACAATACACAACACAAGGGGAAGTGGGTGTACAGGTGGAGTGATCAGTGCCAAGGTATGTTTTTTTAAAAAAATGACCAAAATAGAAAAAAGGAGGTGTATCCTGCTTCTAGAAATTTGGCCTCACGCAAGGCTTTTATAATCTCTCACTGGAAAATATGAAATATAATTTAGGTGTATTTATGCAAGTAGGGATCCCCTGGAAAGAAACGACTGATTTTAACTAAATCCTCTGTCGCTACCATTGGAACCTCAACAATACAACAACCAAATGTTGCAAAATGTTATTGGGCCATTTTTGTAAAGACGACATTTTAATTAGGATTAAATTACTTCCTGCTATTGGGATGCAAATTTGATGTGACAGAGACATAATTTTTGTTTTTGTTTATTTTGCCACCAGGCTCACTGTAGGAGTTGATATCAATATATCAACTTATTATACATAAATGAGAAAGAAAATTAGCATGAAATCATTTTTGAAAAGTTTCATTGCTTCGTCTTACCAGCAAAATGTTTTTAATCTTTAAGTTAAAATTTTTATTTTTGGTAATAAAAATCTGTTTGAGTCAAATTATTCACACTTTAGTTTTAGAATTACAATTTTTAATGAATTTTTCTGACCCAACAATACTGTTTTATCCTCTTGTGTCAGATCTCATGACCTTTTTCTCTCTGACAGATGAAAATATAGATCCAAGTAAAGACTCATTCTAGTTTTTATTCATATATTTCCCAAAAATCATTTGTGCTAAAAGAACATTGAATTGCATATTCTCTTATGTACGACCAAATTTTGTTTTTTAGATAATGAATTTAGTTTTTTGTGCCTAACATTGTTTAACATTAAGGGTAATGTTAAAAGGCTCTACATAAACAAATCATAGTGAAATAAACATGTTTTTAATGAGGTCAAGGCATTTAAATCTTGCTACTAGTAGAATAAATAGACAAATTGCAGCAAAAGTAAACTCATAAAAAGATTGTCTTTGATTATTTGTTTAAAAATACACTTTGCACCTTGTCTCTCTTACCTTCCTTTTCACAGTTATCCACTACTTTGTGTTGGTCTATTACACACAATCCCAATAAAAATTTATCTTTGTAGTTGTGGTTGTAAAATGACAAATTGTAAACATGCCCCGTGGGTATTAATGCTTTTGGAAGGCCTTGTATCTTAAAAGACAAATTAGTCAGAATATCTGTTCCGATTAATCTCTTTTCTGCATATTGTCATTATGGTAGAAGGATGCCTTTATGGATCTTAGATGCTTTTGAGACATTTGACTCTTTGTGATCAAAATGCCACTCAGTAATTTAGCAAATATTTTAGATTTTCTTATTTATTAAGCATATTAAGAGGTTCTTCTTTTGTTGACGTACACACAGTGTGCAGCAGAAAGACCTTACTGTGGGTGGTCTGCGTTCCTGCCCACCAGTCTTTGACACCAGCCACCTGAATGATGACCGGTCGTTCAAACAAGATAACTTGGATTGCAGTGTGCTTGATGGTTTTCACATTTCCTGCCCTTTATATTTCAGTGGGATTCATATCTGAGCTTTAACTCTGCCATTTCCATTAACCCTCCATTTCTGCTTTTTAAGCCATTCCTCGGTGGATTTCCTGTGGATCATTATCCTGTTGAAAGGTCTGCTTCCTCTTCAGCTGTTTTCAGGCAGCCTTTGATGTGACGAAGGTTTGGTTGAATCAACAAATGCAAGCTTCCCACCACCTCAGGCAGTGACATTTACTCTACTATCCTTAAAAGCACTGGATTTATTTCTTTAAAATTATTGCATTTGCATCAAAACATTTATGACACCAGGCCATCCTAATTTATTGGGATCTTTGCTTTGATTTTCCTGGTAATTCTTTGAAACAAATGACCATAAATGTCCAGCACTCGCATAAGAGGTCTGTTGCGTATCTTTTTAGACTAAAATTTAAGTCTCCTGGATTGGTGCGTTTATGTGACTTTTGTATATTTACCTATGATGCATCGATTGTTTCTTTGTTTTTTTTTAGAACCATCGTTTTAGCTTTTTCTTACTAGTAATAGCACATTTTTTTAAAGTTTAAAGAGGAAAATTAGCTCTCTGCAATAATTGCTGCTCACTTTTAGCGATTAATAGGATGTTTAAAGGTTTCCGTTAAAATATGTGTTACCGTCTACAAATACGATTTAAAATTTGGTAAGGTAATGACATAAACATCAAGATACATACGTTTTTATAAAACAATAATTTGACATTTTTGTATGCAGCTGAAATGAAAAAAAAAAGAATTTTAATTGAACAGTTTATACTGTTCATATATATATATATATATATATATATATATATATATATGTGTGTTTAACATATATATGTTAAACACATTTTATTTTATTTTGAGAAATGGAGAACTGTTCAGTGAAATTTGGTGAATTTATTCACTTTGGAAGCTGTGAAAAGAAAGATGGAGAAATACTAATATATTTAAATGCAAAACTGGGTGATTGTTGTTTTAAATATGGCAGGTTTTTACTTTTGCCTGGAACTAGAGATCTGATTTGAATTTATCAAAGGATTTATGTGAAAAGCTAAAATTTAGGGTGATGGCAACGAGGCCTTCCAAGCTCACGGTTCGGTACCATTAAAAGATTGAGATAATTGGTCAAAATATCATTGACATCATGCTGCTTAGTAATGGCAATTGAAGCAGGATTTCAGTTCTGGTGTTTTTGTACATGTTTGAGTAGGCTTTAAATCATTTTTAGAAGTTATCTTTTGAATAAAATGTATATAAACAAATACATTGTTTTTCAAAATTAATGTTTTTTGAGATGCCCGACTTATTTACTTATGAAAACAATTTTTTAAATTGGTCGGATCAGAGTTTTATAATCAGACTGTTGGAACCAGCTTAAAACTACAGTAATTGGTACATTTCTAGCATTTGAACTGTTTATTTTTTCAAACCTTACAGCAGGTTTCCCCCCCAGTGTGTTATAAGCCCACCAGGCTAAGCGTAATTTATTTATAGTAACAGTAACAGTGATTTAAAGACAGGATAAAGAGTCTCTTTGGTGAAATGGTTGGAACAAAGTAACACATATGGAGACTGAAGCCAGCGGTATTCTGTTGGTCTACAACTTCAGTGATAAGTCATAGATAAAGGCTTGAAAAAACACTTTAATTACGATGAAACAACTGAAGTGCAAAAACTGATATTTGTATTAATTGTATTTTCTTATGTTTGTGTTTTTTAACGTCTTAATAGTTGGTGTTTAAGTATTGTCTACCAATATCTTATAATAACCTGGTTATATTTTCAAATTTCCTGCCAACTTTAAACATGTTTTAACTCAAAAATATTGCAGCCCCACTGAGTTTTCTGAGGGAAAACGTTCAAAGCTCACAGGCTGTAATAGTAGCAGTGTGTGGGGTTCTGTGGGTATTTGCTGGGAATTCAGTGGGAATGTGTTTGCTTTTAACTTCCTGTGGTCTCTGTACGAGAAACCTGGGAATGCTTAGCCAAAGCTTTTAATTGTATGAGGAAGAGATGAACTATAAGACTCAAACGCGTTCAGACCAACTCATGCTGCAGGTGGTGGAAGAAAAAAATTTCTGTTGGACGTTTTCAGGTGCTTGTGTTGTAATTGATCCTCCTTAGTCACACCAAAGACAGAGCGCATTTTAAACAAACGGAGCTTGACAAAGAGCAAAGGAGACTCTTCTCACAGAGTACTGATGATTTTCAGGCACTTGAGTGCTTCTGGCTGTCCGGTGAGATGAGCAAAAACACACACACACACGCACACACCCACACACACACACAGTTTTCAGTACAGTTAACTAGCACATTATACACAGTTAACAGGATCTGTGTTTGATCTGTGGTCAAAAGAAAAATATGGATATGTGGAGATTTTTAATAAATTGTGGAAGCAATGCTTTTTTTAAAATCACATCCGGAGCATAGAAAATAAATTCAAATTAGCTGTCAAAGAGCAAATAAGGAATATACCATTAAAACATGGTTCATTTTTATGATTCTAACGATGAAGAAATAGTGATCCTTCAGTTAATTGACGTAATTTTTTGTCGAAGTTACACAGGTTTTAAAAAGAGACATGGCCTACATAGAGTACGCTTACGCAGGGGAAGAGGACAGCGAAGGGAATACTGGGACAGAAAAACGGGGAATGTGTGTGAAGACAGAGAAAGCGATTGAGGCAGAGACCAAAGGCAGTATGCTGAAGAGAGATTGTTCATGAGAGGAGGGGAGAGGCACTTGAATGTAGGAGGAGACAACACAAAAGGGAAAATGAAAATGTATTCCTGAATAGATGCAATTAATCAGGAATGACTTTTCCATCTTGTGTTACTCAGTTCTTAATGTCGGGCATAAACTAATGACATCATAACCCTGTCGCGCCCAAATTTATTGCTTAGATACGTGAGGGAAATTCACTAAAGTGACCCAAAGGCATACACAAACAGGGCCTTAAAATGTGTGGATATTAATGACCGGACTCAGATATTTATAAATACTACATTATGCACAGAACTCTCTGTGTGCTCATGATTTAAGTGAGGAAAGAAAGAAGAATATACAGACTGAGGAAAATATAGTGACCCATCCAATAAATTAGAATATTATTGAAATATCCATTTATTTCAGGAACTTTATCACTATGTAAAACACTATTATATTCAGCTTTACAAAAATAAGAGACCACTGCAAAATTATCACTTTCTCAGATGTTACTCCTTATAAGGAAATGTTTAAGTAAAATGAACATTGTTCTTTTATTCTATGAACTACTGACATGTCTGAAGTTCCAAGCAAAAATGTTGTATTTATTTGCAAAAAATGAGAAATTGTCAAAATAACTAAAAAGATGCAGAGCTTTCAGACCTCAAATAATGCAACGAAAACCAGTTCATATTAATTTAGAAACAATATTAATGTTTTAACTCAGGACGAGTTTGGAAATCAGTATTCGATGGAGTAACCAGGAGGTTTTCAATGCAGTGCAGTTCATTCTTTCCAGAGCTGTATGTTACGCAAGGAGGGACATTTGAAAGTATTTATTTCTGTTAAATTTGATTATTTTTTCACTGTAGGTCATAAAAAGATAACATTTCAAATAAAAACTTTACCAGAATGATAAACTTTTTAAAACAGAAATGTGGTCTTAATGGAAAGTACGTTTGATACCTGCTATTTAAGGTTGTTATTTTCAATAGGTACTTTGATAAATCCGATCTTTTAAGCTCATTGACTATCAAAAAAAGCTTAAAGTAAGTTTGAATCTTGACATAATTAACATTATAAATGTGTTGTTGTTGTCAACCTGGAGGTTCGCTGGTCTGTCATGCACGGCTAGTAGCATCTGGTTTCATTTCGGTATCTTTAATTTTTTTCATCTTATCCCTTAAATGTCCCGTTTGAACAGATGACAACACTGCATGCACCTAATAAGCAGCGTGTTGCCTAAATTCCTGCAGCATCATAATACAAGTAACAGTACATCCTTAAAACTCGTTTAATCCCTCCACTTCAGGAGCAGTTGTGGCTGTTTTCCTGTACCTTGTTGTGCTGATGCCTCGCTGTGGTGGGAGTTGACGGTTATTTCATAACACACTGGATTACTCAGCCAGCCAACTCTAAAAATAAGCATGAAATGAACCTCTTAAATGGAGCTCATAATGAAAGATTGGGTGGTGTGACAACAAGACATCCATGAAAACCAATATCCAAATTTAATTTGACAGATTATTCAGAACATCAACAGCTATGGAACGTTTTCACCAATTTCAGTAAAGTACATAATTTCCATTTCTTTCAGTTCGTTTGCTGTGTTAATGGTAGTGGAATGAATTATTGTAGCTTTGGTTCAAGAAGTAAATACCCCATGCACATATCGATTTGCATTTGCATGCAGCTGTCGTACAGACTGTTTCATTCAGACATTGCTCGTGACCGGCAGGACCTCCAAGTCTGCAGGCAGCATGATTTAATTTCTTGGGAACAGTCTGGGTGTAGTTAAGCAAAGGCATTACTTCTGCCATCACCATAGTGGCTCCAACCACTTGCATTTAAATTGAGCTTTTTGGTCATAATATTGATCTTATATTGTCGGTTTAAGATACTGGTCTGATGAAAAAGACCCTTGTAGAGCCACGCAACGGAAATACATTGTGCAATTGTAATTTTTTAAAGAATAAAGACAAACCTTTTCTAGGTTAAAGTAAGTTAATTATGTTGAGATAAAGACTTTGTTTGTAGTTGGGCCAGGTTGGATTTCGCTGGAGGAATTGAAGCCTTCAGACAGAACAAAAGGTCTTACCCTGAAAAGAGTAGAAATGATTGCAACTTTCTGTTTTACATCTGGAGATGTGTGTATTTGGAGCTGCTGTCCAATGAATCTAAAGGCTAATGTCTCTGTTATTGTAGCACTTTTGTTACATTATTTCTGCCTTGCCACCGCTCTTTAGCATGACATTTTATATCAGCTGTAGGCTAATAGCTGGCTAACGGGTTAACATTAAGCAGGCTAATGTGTCTGTTAATGTTATATTAGTGTTATTTCAGTTTTTCTCACGCTTAGTTCCATGGTTTAAGGGCAGAGTGAGTCTGGGCTTTTGACTCCGTTTGAGCATACCTCCACTCTTTGTGTGAGTGTGTTGGGAAAAGGTGCAAGCTCTGGTGCGTGTGTGCGTGTGTGTGTGTGTGTGTGTGTGTGTGTGTGTGTGTGCACTCTGTATATGGAGCCAATGAGATACATTTCCATTTCAAAGCAACGAGTCAGCAGCAGGAGAAGCTACTTTCATCCGTTAATGTGATTTTAGGGGAAGAGCGAGACAGTGAGACACACGCGGAGGGAAATACTGTACATAGAGCCTCGGTAATCATTTCTCTACAGTTTAGCAAGGGGGCTGATATTGTTTAGTTTGTGTTTCAGGCCCCTATTCTTTCTTTTATTTCTGCCTGTGTGTTCTGCTTTACCTATCAAACGGGTTTTAATGTTCTTTCACGAAGATTAACAAGTTTGCTACTAAAAAACAAAAAACAAAAAACGAAACTGCATGAGGCTTGTTTTAAATGTGAGAAATTGTTTTAAAGAAAAAAAGAGCCTGTGCCGCCTGTAGCTTGGTGTTTTTATCAGCCTTCAAGCAAAAATTGCTCACAGTTTTAGGTTAGAACAGGGAGTGTTAGCGAGAGAAGCGAGGGGATTACTTTGTGCTCGGGTGCCTTTTTGTGTGTAAATGTCCACACGTAAGCTAAAAGTGTGTACCAGCGTGTCTAAGCGTCGTGTGTGTGTGCGTGTGTGTGTGTGTGTGTGTGAACACAGCTTTTCTATGTGCACTCATGCGAGAGCTGTATAGGCTGCATTTTACAATGTTACAGTGCTGCAAGAGCAAATTTGTTTGTTTTAAATATATGTATGTGAATCAGTGTTTCCTTGTGTACGCAAGCTTGCATGAGTGAGTGTGTTTGCATGTCCGAGTGTGTCCATGTGAAAGAATTTAAACTGTTTATTTCCATAATGTAAGGACATTTGCCTGTGGAAATGAACAGAAATGTGGCGAAGGATACCACAGTTTTCAAATATTTTATTTTGTGTAGTTTATTTAAATGTCATTTTTATGGTGAAGCACTGGTTTATGACCTGTGAAAGGTGTTATATAAATAAAATTTATCAGTGTTGTTGTTGTCTGTAAAAGAAGCTGTACAAGGTAATTCAACGTATTTCTTGTCCACCTTATTGCCATGATATTTGTTGTATGTGGGGTTGTGTTCATGCATTTTCAACGAGCGTGTGCGTTTGTGTGTTTGAGTATGAATGCGTTTGCCACAGGCTATCATTGCTCCAGTAGCATCGTTCGTATTCTATCCATTTTTAATGATCGGTAATGGTCGCTAGCAGTGTCGAAGCTACATTTTAAGGAGGCAGCAAAAACGGTCCCGTGGCGCCCAAAGCTACCAAGACAGAGGAGGCAGAAGAAGAGAGGCTGTGACTGGAAAGAGGTTTTAAATAAGGGTTCCTTGGGATATAACTGCAATGGTCTCATGGCACACTGTGTCACTGCTTTACAGCCCTACATGGAGGACAGTGTGTGAAGAAGAGCGAGGAGGTGAGAAAACGGCCAGCAGGCTTACTGACTGGAAGATTTAGTGGCTAAATGATTGGCTGGTTGTTAAACTGATTGACTGACTTGCTAGCTGATTGGTTGTGTTACAGGCTGGCTACGTGACTGACTGAGGCAGGCACTGATCTGTGGGAGGATTTTTACAAGGTACCTTTGTTACAGCCGAGTAAGAAACGACGTATGAGAGCCAGAGGAATGCTTGGTCTCTAAACTGTTTTTAATCTCTGTAAACTAAAGGTTTAGAATTAGTTTCCAGGGTCCAAAGGCCAGGGTTGGTTCTTGGCATGTAATGGCTTTTAAATTGTTTCTTGTTAAACTTAAATTTTATTTGTTCCCATTTGAAACCGCAATGGGCTTTATTGGCAATGATTCCTTTCTTCTGCCCACCCGTCAGGGAAATTTCCAGATTCTGTCAGCTGAAATCCAGTGGACTCAAACTTCAATCAAATTTAATTCAATTGTGTTAAACTAAGCTAGATTTCACTGGGCTTTCTGAACTATTTATCAACACAAATGACAAAGATGTGTTGGACTTTAGATGTTTTTGCTACACTGACCAGGGAAAACGTATGGATAGGAGATCAAAGATATGATTGGTTTGTCAGAAATAGGTGGACCGGGAGAAAGCGGCTGCAGTGCACAAAAGAGAAGCAAATCAAAGGAAAGAGGAAGAGCCTGGCACTGTGATAAGGAAATAACAAAGGGTAGGTTGTAAAAGCCTTGAATACTGGAGCTGTAGCAAAGCCAACAACTCACATGTGCACACAAAGCTGTATCAAAACTGATTTTGCTGTGTCCTTTACAGACCATTAAATCCAAACAATGTCAATCGCTTCTCTCTCTCTGACAAATGATGGCTAAATAACACATCTTTTCTGTCTGTCTTCTTGCCTGAGTGCTTGCTGATCTGAAATCAATCAAACAGACTCTCTAACGGCGTGGGAAGGCCACAGCAGGAAATCCCTGAAGTTGGCATTTGAAAAGGTGGGACGGTCAAACCACACAGATTTCCATTCCTGGTGTGTCAGATACATGACATCAGCAACAAGAAGCAACACCTGAGGCAGTGTGGGATTTGGAGAGCAAACTCTCCATTATTATTGAGGATTATTTGTAGAATAAATAATTCTCAAAGTTTACGTTTTGACTCCAAATTAGGAAAAACCTGACACTTTATGTCACCAGCATTGGGTAAAGGTGACTAACTGTGATGAACAACAGTAAATTCACTTTGATTTGTTTTTCTGAACTAATTCAAATTCTGGTGCAGACTGACAGGCAAAGCACACAATCATAGATTAGACAGCAACTTGTTCCTTTTAGGAGTTTTAAATTCACACTTCTTGCATGTCAAAAATCAGTTTTTTTGTTCCCTATTTTTTGTCTTTGCTTCTGTCACCAATCATCTCTTCTTTGTCCCTCTTCACCTTTTCTTTTTCCTGACTCTGACTCCTCTCTCTACATTTTCTTTTTGCTTAATGTGTCAGCCTGCTGCCTTTTCTTTTCCCCCTCTGCCATTCATCCTTCGTACTTTGTTCCATCCTATTTTTTTTTTTTTAGCACTTTTCTCCCTTCCCCTTTTCTCCTTTCCTCTCCGTCTGACCATGCTTCTCCCCTTTTCCTCTTCTGTCCTCCCACCTCTTTAACTTTCCTCCTTTCACTCCTCACATTCCTCCTTCCCATTCTCTCTCTCTCTCTCTTTGCCCTTTTCGGATCCTTTGATTAGGTTGTTGGCATTTTCATTGAGATGTCTATATGACCACTGAAATAACTCCTCTGTCACAATCTCATCTGCCCTCTATCTACTTTGTCTCTCTGTCTCTTCGTTTTCTATTTGTGTTCTGCAGAGTTCCCTCTTAATCTCCTCATAACCCTTTTATTTTCTCCTTTTGCCATCTTCCTGCTGCCTTGTTCCTCTCATTTCCTCTTTTTCTCAATCCCTGGTTTTTTTTATCCCAACCTCTCATTTTCCTTGATTTTTAACTCTCATTTCTGACTTCTCTTTTTCCTAAGCCACACGATAGGTCATTCATTTAAATGTCAAATGACCACATCAACCAGAGTTGGTATTACAAACATCTTTTCGGCTGGTAACACAGGAAGAGAGATGCAGGAAGCGAAAGAGTAAGACAGAACGAGTGTGTGACTATCATGACTGGGCTGATGCTGCAGTTTTCCTGTGTTTCTGGCAGCGAACATCAAGAGAAAGATGTCTGAGAATGCATAGAAGTGTTTGAAAATGATTAGCAATGTGGGGCGGATGTAAGGAGAGGGAGAGAACGAGTTGGCTTTTAGAGAGGAAAAAGGAGGAGAGATAAGAGAAGTTGAAGGGAGAAGACAAGGAGATGAGGCAGGACAGGAAAAGGAGGATAATGATAAAAATGAAGAGAAAAGGATAGGGAGAGGCTGCTTGTCTACATGCCTCTAATCTGTTGATGGTTGAGGAGAAGCAGACAATAACCTATTATCTCTGCAAGACTTAGCTGTCGCTGCTGCAGTATGCTAGATGGCAGATTGTCTGTGCTAAAGCAGCTTATATCCAGTGAAACCCATACAGGAACTTTAACGGAGGCAGATGATGTGATATCACTACGCACAAATATATATACACAACCATGTACTGTATATACAGGTCTTGGGAGGGGGGGGAGAGGCCACTTAAAATTATCAGCTTCTCTGATTTTACTTTTTACATGTTTGAGTAAAATTAACTTTTTTTTTTTTTTTATTCTATGAACTACTGAGAACGTGTCTCCGAAATTCCAAGAAAAAATTTTGTTTTTATTTGCAGAAAATGAGAAATGGTGAGAATAATGAAAAAAGACGCAGAGCTTTCAGACCTCAAATGATGCAATGAAAACAAGTTCATGTTCATTTAGAAACAATAAAACTAATGTTTTAACTCAGGAAGAGTTCAGAGATCAATATTTGGTGGTCTAAATTTTTAATTAATACATTTTTTTCAGAGCTGTATATACACGCCACAATGGTATTCAAAAGTTCATTTATTTCAATAATTGAATTCACTAAGGGAAACGCATTGCATAGATAATTACACACAGAAAACTGATGTTTTCAAGCCTTTATTTTTGCTGCTTATGATGATTTTAAGACTAATAGAAACACATTTAACATGAGAATATTAACCCAGACCAATAATGGTACTAAACATAATATTACAGAAATTTGAACTAATGAAATGTATATTTAACATCAGCTTAAAGGTTCTTTTCAAAAAGTGCCTTTAACCCACCTGCCTTTAACAGGTTAAATGTACGCAGTTCTTTAAATGTCCTGTGATTAAATACATTTGCCTATTTATCCATATGAACAGGAACTTTCAATATCTAGTAAATTATTTAAGCAATTTACCGTCTTATCAGATTACTTTCACTCCCTGCTACGGCTGGGGTGGAATTACCGTAATAACCCGATATTGGCTGGAAAGCGCAACGTCTCCCCTTTCAGAAACCGTTGGAATATTTCAGATAGTGCAAAGTGTGGCAGAGTTATGATACTGCGAATTTGGCTGAATCGTCGCCGATACGTTCGGTCTGCAAGGGTTCATCTGGCAAATTAACTTTATTTGAATGAATATTCAAATTTATTGACTTAGAATATATTTGTATTGTCATGTTCAGGAAGTCGAGGGTTTTTTTTTTTAACAGCGTCTTTCATCTTGTCCGTCTTTCATCATCTTCTTGACGATACCCCATGTTCTCTGTGGGGTTGAAGTGACGTTTCTGCTCCATCATGCACAGTTATGCCATGTTCTTGAAACCAGATATTGTACATTAGGCAGTGCGGTCCTAGTGGAATTTGAAATCAGCTTCTCTATAAAGCTTGTCAGAAGAAGGAAAGATGAAGTGCTCTAAAATGTTCTTGGCAAGTGACTGTGGACTTTAGAAAACAAAGTGGATGTTGTGACTCCCCATATCTTTCATGATTGAGGAAATTTCACACTGGACCTCGAGTGATTTGAATTCTGTGCCTTTCCACTTGACTTCTCCAATTAATTAAAAATGTATATTAATCTAAGAAAAGGCTGAATTACTCCCTACTGTAAGTAAGATCCTCCTGTCATTGTCTCTGGTTCTGGATTGGCCTAACATAAGGAGATATGAGCGTTGTTGTCCGTGTCCTAGATATGTCTGTGTGGCGACTCCTGAAACTCTTATTTCAGCTGCAGTCCGAGCCTCTTGAATAGGCTTTTCTTCACAGTCCTTTAAGGCTTGCTGTTCTCCCTGTTGCTTTTTAAATTCAGACTTTTTCCTTCTACTCAGTTGTTCATTAATGTGCTGGGATACATCACCTTGTAAAGAGTAAGTTTCTTTAGCCATGGCAGTTTGTGGCTTTCACTCCTTCTTGAGATAATGGCTGCCTGCTGTACAACTTTCAAGTCAGCAGTCTTTTCCCCATCATTGTGCTGCCCATAACATAACATTTCTGTATTAAGCATCCCTTTTCCGTTAATTTAATATAAAATGAAGATAATTAACTCTTTGATTATATTCTTCTTTCACAATTGTGTTGAATGTTTTATGATAACTGACTTGGACAAATGTTTGTCATGCTTAGGCCTGGCACAATAACTAATGTTTCTGGATGATTAATTTTCCCAGAAGTTATTGCGATAAACAATAATATTGTTGTTTTGAGACAATTAGCCAGTAATATAAAGACAATAATGGCACAATAGTGCAAGAATACATTCTTGCACTAAACTTTAAATTCAATAAACTTTAAATTCTGATGAACATTTTACTCTGGAACTGGAAGGTATTTTAAATATCCCAAATAAATCAACAAAGTAGCAGAAACAACTGATAAAATGAATTCTGAGTTCATAATTCAGGATTATAAAAATTAGCCTTCAAACCAAGATTGGTTGAGACCTTAAATCCAGACTGAACATTTTTATCATCCAGTTTTTGGTAGAAAGAGTAAAGAGAAAAATGATTGCGTTTGTTTCAATTTATCATGTGATAAATTGATTTATTGATTATTGTGGCAGGCCTGGTCATGCTTATTTTAACACTGTTTGACTTGGATTAGCAGAATTAGCATATTCTGTTAGATCCTCGATGCTGCAGACATGACATGCATTTTCATGTGATCTGAAGCCAAATGTGCCGACAGTGAGGTTGTTATTTTTCTCTCACGAAGCAGCCGAATCCTGAAGAAATTAATCAAAAAGCTCAACTTGCCAGGCTACAAAATAGTCACATGATCAAAATTAGCCTAGCTACAGATGTTATTTAAATATGATGATAAATAAAACAACCCTTCTTGTCTTACTAGTTCAATGGGGTTTTACTTTGTTAATTTGCTTGGGCTAAGTTAGAGTGTGAGCTTGACAGATACTTTCTCTATTTACCTGCTAAGTATACTTTGATAATGCTTGGCTGTTTCCAAATGGATCCCTTGAAATATTCCCCAGATGGTCCAGGGAAACAAACCATCTGGTATCAGGTAAGCAGCTCGGTGGCTCTACAGTGACGGTAATGTTTGTAGATGCATATCAGAATGCAGTCTGTCAAAAGTTTAGAGGTAACTCCAGTTGAACTTTTGGTTCTGTTAAAGTAAATAACAAGACGGGACACATGCAGAAAAAAAAAAAAAAAAAAAAAAAAATAACTCTTATTATAATGTGAAATCTGTCACAGTTCATGAAGAGGAGGGAAGCACCCAATGGCAGAAGCTGGGAGTAAAAGACAGGCAGGTGCAGTTAGAGCAAACTTCCAGTAAATGAGGGAACAATTTGAAAAAAAAAAAAAATTAAAATGTAGAAGTAGATGATGCAGAAAGTGTTGCACCCAGGAAGCGAACTAGAAGCCAAAACGGTTTGGACAGGTAAAAATAGGAAGAGAACATATTAGATCTGGCAGTTAACAACGGAGTCCTGCCAAATACTGACGGAGCAAAGATGTGAATGTAGCGCAGACGAACCAGCATCAGTACCAGCATCAGCACCAGTATTACCAGTATGTCTGTTACAGACATCAAGAAGAAGAAAGCTGTGTTTGGTAATTCAGGCGTTGATATAACCAGGTTATTTTACAGAGCTTGTGCACAACTTTGACACATTAGAGGTTAATGAGAAATTGAAGAGAGCTGATGGACAGTGATGGCATTTCTGGTTCTTTTTTTGCTCCAGTAAAATTGTTTGGAGTAAGTTATGCATGAGAGCGCTGTGGACTTTCAGTAATTTATATTATTTTACATTTTATAATTCAGGTGCCTTACTGGGATATTTTTCAATTCTTCCATTAAGACAAAAATGGCGGCCTGCTGCAAACTATCTCAATGCCACTGGAAGAAAGTGAAAAAACTAAAGCAAAGTTAATTTGTGAAGAGTTCTCTATTTGCAGGTTGCGTCTTCTAAGTCTGAGCTTTTAGATATTATGAGAAAGTGGTTGTAACATTGTATTACAGAACTTTAATTCTAAAGAATAAGCATGTCAAAGATTCATTGTATGTTTCAGCTGAGAGCTTTTGATTGCGATACACGTGCCACAACTCCAAAACTAGCTGCTTAGTACGACATGTTCCATAACTTTCTATCAGCAGTATTTCAAATTGATGTTTGTAATATATTCACAGCTGCAGTCTATGTATGTGTGTGGTCATTTAAAACCAGTGTTACAAAGAAGGATTATGCCAATAAAACCACGTCTTTTGCCAATTTTTTAAATCACGCTGCCTATTACCTCAACTTTAGCTCTGCATTCAGATGTACCATGGTGTTAATGGTTCATATTGACGAAGTACTGAGACTATTTATGCAGTACTTCATCATGTTGAACACAATGCAAGGAAAGGACTGAACATTTCAAACTGAGGCGTGTCTATGGAGCAAAGCAGGGAAGAGATTTCCTGAATTTGACATACAAACATCGAGCAGAAGCCAGATCCAGAAATGAAACCTCAACTCAAAACCAACAATTCCCACACACATTATGTGAGAAAACCTTTATTGTCATCTTGTTGTCATGATGCCATTATATAACGTTGGCGCAAGGCTGACTAGAGCAAAATGCATCACACTAAACTGTATTCTGAGATGTGTTCGCTCTGTGGCTTTTTTTGAGTTTTGACAGCTGGTCTTATAATTACGTCATCAAGTTGCAGCTTCTTCTGCTGCCATTCTGGCTAGATGTCTTATGCTTCACGAAACTCATTTTGAAGAAAAAGCCTTGAATAATCTCATAGGACTGTTAAAATACTCACATCTGAGAGCTATTTAGAATCACTAATTAACCCTGCATGCATATTTTTGTACTTTTGGAAGAAACTCTGGTAATCAACAAAAACATAATAATGTATTTACAAGTTGTTGTGCAGTGGCAGAGCTAATTTCCTGATTTAAGCTTTTAAGTTGATGATTATGATACAGATGCATCTGTCACTTTGATAAATTGTTAAAACTTGATGTAATGTCTGTGGTTGTTGCTTGATGTCTGTTATTGGCAGCATGCGGAGGTGTATGCCTCTTTATATGTCTGTGAATGTATTTGTCGTATCTCAAAAGGTTTTTTATTATTAATAGTTACATTCTTTAACTTTGCAGTATGAGTCACGATAACGTGGTTCACATAACTATGCTTCTTACCTGTATGTTCACACAGTTTCCTGTGCAAATGAGAGCCGAACACGGAGAAAATGTCGCCGTGTAAATGTCATTGCAGGACTCAATGCCATCATTCTCAGACTGTTGTTCTCATAGCAAGTACTTCTATGAGTGGGACTGCAGTGAATGAAGAGCTTTGAAGGCAAAACTGAACAGTCGAGGGCTCACAAAGACTACTTAAATTGTTTGGGTTTTTTTTGTTTTCTTTTAGTATCCGTCCACAAATGTCTTCAGAGGTCCACAGGGACGAACAGTTCATAAATATCTATGAAAACGCCACATTAGTCGTCTCTTTCATGATTATCATCTTGCTTCTAGAAACAGGAGGGAGGCCAGATTTGACACCAGTGCTGTTAAAAAGCTGACGTCACCACACTGAGTAAGACAGAGAACAGAGAGAGGTGTCACATAGCCAGCTTGCTCCTCTCCTCTCCTCTCCTCTCCTCTCCTCTCCGCTCCTCTCCCCGGCCGCAGCGCCCACGCGCGCCCACGAGGCGCCCCGCGCCCGACCCGCGGACCGCCGG
>CAEGAD010004807.1:0-49792 GCA_903067055.1 Poeciliopsis paucimaculata | reverse complement strand
GCATCTGGTGTACATTCAAAGTCTATGTGGAGGCGCGTCGAGGGCTGATGCGGCGCTTTTGGAGCGTCTAGTGAGTCCATGGCGTCCAACACTAAACATAGACTTCGAATGTAAACCAGACTCGCCTGATGCTCAAAACGTGTTTGGTGTGAATGCATTATTAGAATGTTCAGTTCCTATGGTAACAATGACATCAGCAGTGATGACGTCACTCTTTGATGCATCAAAAAAATCTCTCTTGGAAGCGGCACAGTTTTTTTCAGACCTATTCCTGTTTCAGACTTACAAGTTATGAAACTTCTCCAGGAACATTGTTAAAATTATTTGAAGGCACAGAATCAGCCCAGTACAGGTTTATATTCTCAGGTTAGAAACCAACCTGGTATAAAGTTAATTCTTAGGTAGTGGAATTACACCGAACATAAATTAGTTTAGTCAAAGCACATCATGAATATGTGTTTGTGTATTCCATATTAAGTACAGAGCATACTAGTTTTTTGTTTTTTTTCCTTTTACCACTAGATGATTTTATATATATATATATGTTACCATGGCGGCGCTCTGTATGGCTGTAGCTACTTCGGCTCCCCGTAATACAACCAATTTATTGCTTAATTAATTCAATATGCATTATAAGATATAACATAAACAACTTTATTCAGAGATGCAATGAGTTTATGGCGGCTGTGCAAATCATCTAATTGTCTGCTGATTTGCAGCAATCCACATCAGTTGCAGACATACAGGACTACAGAACCAAATTTCGCTTAGTCCCCATGGAGCAATGCTTCTCGGTTCCAGTCCTCAGGCCCCGCTGCTCTGCATGTTTTAGATGTGCCTCTATTCCATGGCAGCTGATTCAAATAATTGCATGACTTCTTTTGCAGCCATCAAATTCTGTAGAAGCCTGTTAATCACCCACCGCTTCAATCCAGGTGTGTGGCAGAAGGGAAACTCCTAAATCATGCAGGGATGCGGGGGGCGTGAGAACTGGAATTGAGAAACACTGCCACAGAGGCCTGGGCCAGTGGCCCTGATGCCAACATCTCCAGAAAACATATTAAAGATTGTATTGTAACATGGCAAAACATGAAAAACTATTTAAGGCTGTGAAAACTTATGCACGGCACTAGTCAAATGTGAGGAGTCAGCAGATAATTGGGTAAATTGGGCAGAAAGGCACTACATGCACAGAACGTGAGGCGTCGTGTGGTGCAGTGGATATTGGGGGAACCCAGCTGTCCTGAGTCACAATCCCATCCACGGTTCTTTTGCCGCATGCCTTTCCCACTCCCCTCTCTTCTTCCCTTCCCGTCGGATTACTGTCAAAATAAAGGCCACTAGTGCCGAAAAAATCCTTAAAGACAAATAAACAAAAAGCAATATTTTATTTGCTTCTGAGAGCAATAATATATGTCTCTAAAAACAATAATTTAATTGAGAGTAAGTGGTTAATGTTACTCATCATTCACTTATTGCGAAACGAACACAAAACAATTACAAATAACATTTTGACTGACTTTAGCATCTTATATTAGCATTTAGCATGATTAAAGTGAGTGGCCTTTAGCATTACCTTTTCATCAATTATTAAACTCACTTTCTATTATTATTATTATTATTATGACACTCCTTGACAAACACAGTAATATGTTTCTTTCTGCATGTTGGGTTTAGTTCTAGGACTGTACAATGTCAGAAAAATTTTGCTATACGGTTGGTAAAAATTGTAAAAATCTAGATTACGACTAAGCCAGTTTTTCCGCATACTTTCATTTTATTTCTATTATACGATGAGTTTTAGTATCTCGGTTCTTAACCATAGACCTTTAGAGGGGGCATTCAAAGGCAGCTAAAAACCATCCAATTGACCGGGTACATAATCAATAGACAAAGCGTGAAGAAACTGAAAATATATAAAAATAACAATATTGTGCAACTCTACTTCTGCTTTAGCTGGAGATTTGCTGTCTTCTGAGTCAGTTGGATTCATGGAGACTTTCCACTTTCCTGTCCACAGATTTCTCACAGTTTGTTCTCAAAGTGCAAGACAACCAACAGGAGATGCTCTGAGAAGACATTAATCTAATGGAGACAAATGAATGACAAGTTCCATTAATCACAGTAAATTGCAGTTTTACACCTTTTTAACTTTAGTCAAAGAAATGCCGTGTCTGTTCATGTGGAACCTGTATTTTTGCTTTACTTTCAACAGTGTGCAGCTTGGACACAAACCACAGTAAAGAACAGAGCTATAAACCAATGAGTGACGGGGTCTGGGGAGCAATGAGAAAACGACCTAAATGACAGAAGAGGAGATTGAATTGGAGCCTCAGGTTGTTGGAAAGTCATTACTAATGCAGTCGTGCAGAGCATTGCTTAAATGTGAAGGAGAAGCAGCAGGTGTGTGCGTGTTGTAATAGCTTAATTTAATCTAGCTTCTTCCTGGGTCATTGTCCCCAAGATGGAAGGTCAGATGTTTTTGGTCATGGAGAAAATTTGGACGTTCGTTCAAATGTTGGCTGAACGATTCTTGAGGACTGTTTATTACCATGTGAGCGGATATTAAAAGCTGGAAGCGACTCCTGAATGATTGTTTTATTTATTAGTAAAAGTTGTTTCAGGTTTGGGGAATGCTCTAAAATTACATATCAGAGCCTCTGGATCCAGCAGGATGGAGTTCACACAGTTTAACAGCCTTCCTACACACAGAGCTGCAAACATCTTCACAGCAAAACAATGTAGTAACACTGAGTCACAGTCCCACTTTATTAAGCTAATAGTCCTGCTCTCACCACTTACTGTTAGATGAGGAACTAAATATAGAAGAAAAAAAATCAAGAGAACTTAAACATGTTTCAAGATTTGTCTATTAACACTCCAAGAAGATTGGGATAGATTGGTAAAGCTTGCACTGGAGAACATCTGCTGTTCTGGAGATGAGACTCTTTGGCTTTTGGGTAAATAGACCTATTTTTAACCATCTCAGCGTTCAATGCCATGGTACACCCAACTGTTAACAGCTATACAGATTAAAAACCAAGAGGTCTATTATTAAGTTTCTATATTTACCGTGGCATGACGCTGCACACGGTGATTCACGTCTAAAGAATCTATTTCTGCTGAATGGCCTTGAATGTAGGAGCGAATCAGAACCGTCTCAGAACCCTTCAGTGATTCGTCACATGGTTCAGAGAAGCCAGTTTCTTTCCAAGGGTTCCTTCAACTTCTAGAAATTTAAGACAGTAAAAATGTAGAGCTGGACATACAGATACTGAAAATTAAATATTGAAATTCAATTGAAATATTTAAATTTTATTTTCTGAAACAGAGATCAAACAGGTTGATTTAAAATATGTTTTGATTTAATCAAAAGTACTTGATTATGGAAAATAAAAAAAGTGAAAAAAGTTATTTTTTATTTTTATTGATGTACACTGTAGCATTACTTTGTAAATTTATGACTGAAGTTTGACTAATTTGCATTAGTTCAGTAACGGTTTGTATACATGCTGTCTATTTTCCCAACTGAAATGCTAGCTCCTGTAGAGCTAGCATGAACAGAGCTTGTTAGCTGTACAGGAGCTAGGAAGAACAAAGCATTAAACATGCTAGCTTCTGTAGAGCTGCCATGCTAGAACAAAGCAGTAAGCAAAGCAGTAAACATGCTAGCTTCTTTAGCGTTAGCATGTTTGTTAGCTACTCTATGTCAAGTCTGTACAGAGAAGAACCCACGTTGTTTCTGGCATCCCTTCAAAAGTAATTAAAGCTATTGTAAGAGGTTGTTTAACTGACTAAAATATGATTATGATTATTAAATATGTTGAATCCAAAGCCAGCTGGTTTCCTAGCAGTAAGGTAAATCCTTACAATTCCTTCCTTGTCTGTCGTCTTACTTCTTTCAGAGCCCGTTTAAGCTTGGCAGCTCTCTACTGCTAACAAAATAAGCACATACAAGATGAAAAGCGTTTTCCATTTATAAAGTCAACTAAACCAAATCGCCGTATCCCATGAAATATGAATGAAATGCATTAAAAATGAAGGAGGTATGATGTTGGTGACTGGTGGACTTGCTCCCTGGAGGTTTCACACTCAGAAAAACAGCATCTGGGTGAGCTGCTGGTTAAAAAAAGAAAAACTTTTTGGAAATTGAAATTATAATAATGAGGAGTTTGGGAGACTTGAGTTATGTGAAAACATTAAAAAAAATTGTGCTAACATTTAATTGAAAAGTACAAACCAATAACTTTTCAACTAGATAAAGTTAAAATAGTCATTTTATTTGATAATTATTGAATAAAGATTATAAAAAAGCACCATTTCCAATGGCAGATTTGTATAAAGAACAGAATGGGGGGGGAAAAAAAGTGCCATGTAATTGAATATAATCGATATACTCAATAATTATTTACGTAAATATCTTTTTAAAAAGTTACTTTTTTTGTCTTAGTTCAAGTGTAGTAAGATATTTGCTATAAAGACTAGAAAAATACACTAATGCACAACTATATTAAGAAGTTTAAGACATAAGATATTATTTTTATTTGAATATTATATCAAAGTTTTAAAAAACTTGCATACGCAGGTTACATGTAACTCAGCTTTTACAGTGTTTGTCTTTGATTTTAATAAACATTCCAGGCTGGGAAGTGCTACATTCATCTGTTTATGATGAATAATTTTTAATAAATAATCTAAAGCTGCCAGTCATCGCTGTATAAACTTTGCTACAAAAAGAATCCTATTCTGCTTTTTAGTAGAACTCTCCAAGGTCTGACCCGAGAGAGAGACCTCAGTCTGTCAGTGAATACCAAATACTCTCACAGCAACTCTACCTTCTGCTTGTTCTGTCTTCAGGGGACAAATATGTAGTGATTGTAAGAACGGTTGCAATACACCAGGGCAATGATTCAGCCTCCAAAGCCAGCAGGATAAAAAAAAAAAAAAACATTTCTCAAGCGTTGCAGCTTTGTGTCTTCCTCGCGTGTTTTTCTTCGCAGCTCTAATAATCTGTTCAGATCCCGATATTCCCACACTCTCCTGACCGAGTCTGTGAGCCCATCCATTTTATTTGCCAGCGTTATCACAAACCTTGTAATGATTGATGACTCAGTTGGTTCCATTCTCGTTTCATGGTGCCAGAATCATTCCTCATGAGGTGACACTGCAGACGAATGGAAATGCTTTTGTGTATTTTCCTGGATTATGCAAACCGCCTTGTGGGCGTGGTGTTGCCAAATGACGCAACTCTCTGAAACAAAGCCGACATCGAGCAAAGCCGAGGATTTGTGTCTGTGACCTACAGATAGTACAGTGTGGTGACAGTATTACAGCTGTAAAAGAGGGCCTCCCTGGAGAGGCCAGTCATTTTACAACAAATATTTTTCTACGTACTTCAAAACCAACTCTTTCTACTTTCTTGTTCCTCTTTGTATGTACGTGCATTTAAGTCATTGAAATATTGATTTTCTTTTGTCTTTCAGAATAAAGTCCTGACCATCGACAGTGTGAAGGTGAAACTGCAGGTGAGACAGAAGAGCTGTGGATTTGAAAAGATCAAGACTCTTGTTTTATTCTCCTGCATGTGTGTGTGGGTTATTTTACAGGGTGTCTGTGAGTCCTTAAAGTCTTAAATTAATGTTTATATTAAATGTCATAAATTCTTTTACTTTTTTTATGTAATTCAGCCTTAAGCACATTAATCACAGGTCTTAAATATTGTCGTGCCAGGACTACTTAATCTCAAACATTCTATGTGTTTTGCTTGTTTGTTTGTTTGTTTTTTCTCTCTCTGGACTTTATCAGTACCCTATCATATTACGCAATAAGGTTTTTACTGGTAAAGCTGCCATTATACCCTAACTAGCAAGGTAAACTAGCTAAATAGATACCGTAGTCAATTAGGTCAGGTAGCTAGAAAAATGCCCCATCAAGTTAGCTAGTACAATTAGCTACATAACTAGATGCCCCATATGGTTAGCAAGTTAGGTTAGCTAGCTAGGCAGATAACCTATTTAATTAGTGAGCTTAGTTGGGTAGCTAGCTAGATAGATTCCCTAGCAAGCTACCTTAACTAGGGCATCTAGTTAGTGACTAGTTAAGACTAACTTAACTAGTCTACCCCACCTTGCTATGTACCGAAGTATATTAGCTAGATGACTAGTTAAAGTTTCCTAGCTAGCTGTCGGGCTAGTTTTGGTACATTAACAGTTACATTACCAACTAATGTAATAGCAGCATATTAGTTGGCTAGCTGGCTAGCTTATATACTGTAATATTGGCTATTATTAGCTAGCCAGCGAATACAGTATACTGCTAGCTTGCTTTTTTTGTGTGTTTATTATGGATAAGTTCAAATTATCAGTGGTTTGTGGCTTGACAACGTTCATCTTCGCCATTGTCTCATTTCTGTTTAAAACCGGGTTTCTGCAGGTTTCACCTACTCTAATTGAAATAACTAATGAAAGGTAAAAACATCCAGTGGCATAAATGCATTCTGTACGTCTTTGTTGCCTTCAGGATGAGGGCAAAGAGGCAAAAGCAACACGTTAATGAGGCGTGGGTTTATCCATCAGTCAATTAGGCAGCCGCTCTGCCTGACTGAAGAGAGCATCAGGAGACGCAGAGGGGAGGGAGGTGGATGGATGTCTGTCAAATTCCTTTTCTCAATTACACAATCTTCCTCATCGCTCTTTCTCTGCCTTTTTCTTTCTTCTCTTCTTTAATTCATCCATCTGTCAGTCTGTGAAACCTGGTATTTCAGGTGATAGTTCAAAGTCAGGCTCAATTATTACTATTTCTTTAATTGGTGCACCACTTTACGGTTTGAGAGAGCTGCCTAGTCTGAAGAGAAATGACCTTGCTACATTGTGGTCATCCCAGCTCCTTAAAGGGGGGACTGAGCAGAAATACTGAATCTTTCCTCTCCTTAAATTTAGCATTTGTGGCCAGAGATTAGTTGTCAGTCCAGTTTTTATTTTTTTTGTGAGTTTCAAGTGAGTTTTTTATTTATGCCCCTCTTTTAATTAGATGGTAATGAAATGAAAACTAATGAGTCTGAAATCGAAAATGAAAATAGACCTTTTTTACAAGTCTGATTACTTGTAAAACTCTGTCTAAACAAAATTACAGCGAAACCAAACATGTTTTGGGCCTTCAAATAAAAATCTACATTAAACGACGTGTTGTGAAATTCAAGTTCTTCTGACAAATTCGAATCAGTCTTACATAGTCTAAGGAGTCATGTCTAGTTGGAGATAAGATAACTGAAAATACTGTAAGTGTTTTGGATTTGTATGTGTAAAATCCTGTACAAACATATATTTTTTTAAAAAAAAGTATATTTTCCTAAAAGGGTGGTTCCAATTTCAGCCATGTCTCTGGTTTTAAAAAAGTGTTATCTATTATAAATATTTGGTAATGATCTATATATTGAACTGCTGATCAAAATAAGCCCAATAGATAAAGAAAGGCAATTAAAGAACAAATTAAAACATTTAACAGTTAATTCTTCATGGATTAACGGTGGCACTTTCTCAACTGTGCAGCCGTTTTACTCATGTACTCAGCAGCCATAGTGGTGTGCTACAGTGGTATATGGTATGGTCTTTTTTTGTTGTTGTTTAGAATTTCCTTATTAATAAGCTTTTATTTGGTAAAGATTTCAGGAATGTTATTAATAATCACCTAAAACCTTTTCTTCCATCGTCTCTCTCAGATTTGGGACACAGCTGGCCAGGAGCGCTTCCGCAGCGTCACACACGCCTATTACCGTGATGCCAACGGTATGTGTCCTACCGGTGTGTGTGTGTGTGTGTGTGGGTGTGTGCGTGTGTGTGGGGGTGTGTGTGTGTGTGTGTGTGTGTGCCTCAGCTGTCATAACTGACTACAGAGCTTTAATTTTCTCCTGTCTGAACTAAACCGCCCTGACATTTTGTTGTGCTCTTCTCTTCAAAATGTTGGCTGACGCCTGATAGCTGATCGGAGCTCCCTCACTATGAAGAGGCACAAAAACTCTGATTATTGTCAGCAATAAAATAAATGTGTTTTGACAGTTGCACCCAGTATTATTGTACCGATCGACTGGGTACAAAATAATTTAGGTTAGGGCGATTACTTACGTTGAGGAGGGTGATTTAGTAACCTCAGCTGAAACCTATGATGGATGGATGAATGTTTTTTTGTTTGTTTTTTTTGCCACTTTTAAACAGCAAAATTAAAACCCGGAACTTTAATATTTACTGGTAATTTGTCTTGTTTGAAAAGATTGAATTTAATATCTAAATGTGTTGTAAATAATCTAAAATTGTAAATGCCTGTGTATTTTCCAGACACATTGTGTCATTTTAAAGCACAGCTAAGTAACTTCAGTTATAAAAAATGCTTTAAATATCAAACTTAAAGGATATTTGACTTTGTAATTAGACACCTTGAAATTAGGCCTCTGTCTCTTTAAGAAGCTCCTGCTCTTGCTGTCACTCCACCATCAGCACTTGATCACCTCAAAGCTTCTCCATTATCCCCTTTAGAACCGTTTTTAGGAAAGTTTGCTAACTGCAAAGTATCTCTTATGAGTTAAGTAGATGTGGAGGTCCATTAGGTGATTGCTAATTGCTGCTGCCACTAGTCTGGAGGAGCTGAATCAAGGAGTGTGCACTCTGTAATGCAGAATCTCAGCTAGTAGAAATATATTGAGCGATGTGAGACCAAACCTTTAGGCACTGCCAAACGGTTGCCAAGGGAGATTCAAGGATATCTCAAAAAAGGTTGCTTTCACAGATTTTTAAAAACTAAAACCAGATAACATTTATGCTGTTATGCGACCTCCTTTCAAGGTAAGGCAAAAGAAAATGGCTGAGCAACGTCGGCGTCTCTATGCCGACATTCTTCCAATATTTTTACATTTCATGTAGAGGATGTAGAAGATAACATTCTCACTAAACTGAAAAATATAGATTTTTTTTTTTTTTTTTTTTAAGAAGAGAAAACGCTGCAGGTTTACCGTCTCTAAGATATTTAGAGACTATTACAACTATTACAATTATTACATCAAAGCAAAGACAACATTAAATTGAGGTAACATGCTGTAAATTGTCACAAGATAAATTTAAATAAGTTTAGACAAAAGCTATAAAGTTAAATCTAAATAATATGTCCATTAAAAAAACAACTAATATGTGTCTCTGGATACAAATTAGTTCAATGGTGCAATAAGTACGCTATACAATCTTCTGGGCCATCAATAATAGATATATATAATTACCTAGTGGGCCTTATACAGGTGTATTCTTATTGTTGGACTCTGAGTCTGGACTATAACGATCAATCCAGGTAAAATACACTCCAGCATGTGTACAAATACTTTCAGAAGTATCTGTAGATTTCAAACAACCCCAATAAAGTTCACATTCCAGCATGATAATCAAGTTAATACACTACAAAGCGAAAAATTTGTTTTGGTTTCCACCTTTAAATATTAGCCCGTATTTGATTTCACACATGGTCAGCTCCCCTTCCACTGGATGTCAGGTTATTTATAACGACATGAGGGAGGAGGGGGTACGTCTCTGTGCTCCTCTGGCCCATTGCCTGTTGTTCTGATCTGTAAATGCTTCAGTTTACCCTCACTGATCTTTAACAAGACACACGGGGAGCCTCGGATCAGAGCCTCTGCGCCGTCCGTCTGCTCCTGACTTTTAAATAAAACTCATTGAGCCCGACAGGCTGGACCGGGGGAGAGGACGCAGCCCAAACACAGCTAATTCCATCACTGCCGTCAACTAACGGACGGCGCTTCACGACTTGAAGCGGCTGTCTGAGGATTCTGCCCAATTGGAGAAAACATCAATGAGCTAAACTGAGCGAGTTCTAAAACACGTTTGAGCCTCGGCTCAAAGTAAAAACTTAAAAACAGTGCTGTAAATAGTATGTGGGCCCTTACGAATTCCTCAAACTTAAAAGTTTCAGACCACCAAAGCTGTGGGGCTCTTGAACTTCTCATCGAAATAATATGTCCATTAAAAAAACAACTAATATGTGTCTCTGGATACAAATTAGTTCAGTGGTGCAATATGTATGCTATGCAGTCTTCTGGGCCATCAATAATAGATATATGTAATTACCTAGTGAGCCTTATACAAGTTTATTCTTATTATTACTGTTGGACCCTGAGTCTGGACTATAACGATCAATCCAGATAAAATACACTCCAGCTTATGTACAAACACTTTCAGAAGTATCTGTAGATTTAAAACAACCCCAATAAAGTTCACATTCTAGCATGATAAACAGGTTAATACACTCAAAGCGAAAAATTTGTTTTGGTTTCCATCTTTAATTATTAGCCTGTGTTTGGTCGCTTCTCGCTTAACATTTTAAAATCCTAAAGCTGATAGTTTGGAAACCAGAGTTCAGTTCCTCGATGCCTGAGCTGACCAATCCAGGGCCTGTCTGACGACATGAAGCAGGCTAAAATGCGTCAGAAAACTACACAACCTGCCCCGCCCTAAAGAAACGGCATATTGCCACCAGGGCTGAATCGATTAATCGGATTAATCGATTGTTGAAAAAAATCAACTAATCTAGAAATCAATTAATTGTTAACTGGAGCATACAGACTCTCAAAAAGGCAATTTTATGAAAGAACAACAGTCAGAGCAAAACAAAAAATATAGGCAATAAAATGTTTATTTTCTCATTTAAAAAGGAATTAAGGAGTTTTGTTTGTCTTTTACTATACATCCGATCTTGTTTTAAAAAGACTTCAGTGCTTCAATGAAAAATCAGCAGAATGTGTCACTTTTATTTCTCCTATTAAAGGTGGGCTGATGAAGACCTGCTGTTGACGGAAATATAATTTTCTGCTTTAAACCAAAATATCCTGATCGAGAATTTTCAGCTGTTTGTTCATGACCTTAGCAAGAAGCCCAGTCGGGCTGTGATGATGGTAATAATCCAAAGCACACCAGCAAATCCGACTCAATAAAAACAGAAGACCTTAGGCCTGCCGAGGTCCAGACTTAAATCTGATCGTCTATGTGACAATGAGATCCTTGAAATTCATCCAATCTGTCTGAATTGAAACATTCTGTAAAGAAAAACTGGCCAAAATTCCTTCACAAAAAATGAGAGATTTTCCCACTTATTAAAACCATTTGATGCCAGTGGCTGCTGCCAATAAATGTTTTATATTATAAAGTACTCATGGTATTGGAGGATAAAATGTAGTTCCGTATTCTGTCTCTGTAACTACGAGTTTTGTCTAACCATAGGATTCAGCTGAGTTCTTGCAGCTAATTCTTGACACATTATGGTCAGAACTGACAGTGTTTCCTGTGCGGTGTCCACTATTGAGTGTTTTTCTGCAGTGGAAAAGGCAAAAAGAGTTCTTTTGAGTTGTACTCTGCGGCTCCTGTGAAGCATGAAATGACCTGGCTACCAAGAGATTTGTCCTTGTTCTTGGAGGCTCGCGTAAAGGAACTAATTTCTTTGTTCTAGTGGGGTGTGAACAGACCCTTAGAGCTATTGCGGGTTAAAAATCACCAGGAAATTTCCTCTGACATTCTGAGGTTTGTTCTGTTATGTTTTGTGACAGATCAACACAGATTTTACCATTAGCTTTTTCTGAACAGATATCTGTGAAATTCCTCAATACTAAATCGGGTTTGACAATATAGAGAGCGTCATTAGCATCTTTGTGAGTAGTTTACAACTCGTGTCTCAATATCTTTTTTTATATTGGCTCATATTAGCGAAGTCTGGGGGTCTTGAAAAGTCCATCTGATTTGGGGTGTGAATTGACACATGGGTTCGCGATATTACGCCCAATTTGTTGTCTGGCAAAAGTTGAGAATCTCTAAAACTGCAAAAATATGAAAAGACAAAGTGGTAAAATGACCAGTACCACTAACAGTGGCGAAGAAAAAAGGCAGTTGGCTAATTTTTTTGTGAGATAAATGTTGGGATTCTGACGCAGACACTGATCAAAAATTCATGATTTAAAAGATTTGTTAATCAGCGGTGTCTGCATCGACCAGCAGCATGAAAACGGCCCAAAAACTTCATGAAATTTAAAGGAGCAACATTATGTAAAAACAACTTTTATGAGTTTTACATTATGTTATCATGCTATTCCCATCAAAAACACATGTGGAGCGTTTCCTTGATTCTTTCACGCATGTTTGAGAAATCCTTAAATCTCCCATGGCAACCATTCAGCTGTGCAAAACACAGCTGAATGGAAATAGGTGAGGTAGCCCCGCCTATTTCCACAACGCTCCTCCTTGGATCTTTGTCCAAGGAGACAGAAGTTTCCAAGCTTCTGAACTTCCCCCTCACAGAGCAGCCCTCACCTTTGACTACTTCCGACTAGCCAGCAGCAATTAGCAAACACCTGGTGGAGCTGCACATCAGCTGAGCTCATTATAGGAGCTACTTCTCAACGCAACGTCAGTAAAAACGTTGATAAAGGGTTAACAGAGGAGAGATGTTGTGATGACTTCCTGGAGGCGGAGTGATGGACTGAGCCAAGGCTTCTCAAAGGGACGGAGACTAAATTTCAAATCAACCAATTGCAAAATCAATTTTCTTTTAAAATCAAAATCAAATTTTATTTGTATAGCACATTTTAGCAAGGCGTTTCAAAGTGCTTTACATCATGACAAACACAAAAATACAGAGTCATGCAACATTGAATCAACAGTCAAACCATGA
The DNA here is from genome assembly GCA_903067055.1 of Poeciliopsis paucimaculata. Lineage (NCBI taxonomy): Eukaryota > Metazoa > Chordata > Actinopteri > Cyprinodontiformes > Poeciliidae > Poeciliopsis > Poeciliopsis paucimaculata. The sequence goes on along the minus strand of CAEGAD010004807.1, from coordinate 37,081 downwards.
CATTAAGCCAAGTGCCATCATTAAATTTGTAAATGATTATGTTTCAGAAGCAACTTTAAACAGGTGAGTTTTTAGGTCACGTTTGATCTGCACAGCGCTTCTATAACAGTTGAAGATAACATAGTTACTTGATTGATTGTGCTATAAAATGATGCTTAAAAATACACAATACTGAACTTTAAACTGAGTAATCTGTTAAGAAATAACAGTGACTGGAATTTATTGAATATATATGCACTCAGCATTTAACTAGACAGAGTATTCAGTAGTTTCACTTAAATGGGCCAGTGTTTGTGGTCAAAATAAATATTTGTTATGACTCGTGGGCATTTCTAATTTCACACAAAAATGTCGTATTTCATCTTAAAGTAAATTTTTAAAAATTTTTCTATAAAATCTGACATTTGAACAAGTAAGAGTTTGCTTTTGTGGCAGGAGCCGATACTTTTGACTTGAAATGTAAAGGTTGTGCTGTGGAAAACATGCGAGAAAAGTTAATGTAACCGATAAGAGATTAATCCAGCAGATAAGATCATGTTTTGAGATTCATGAAATCTTCTCTCAGACCTGCAAAGGGCCACTTTTGCCCCACAGAGATCACTGGGTGTATTTTTAGCACCGCTTTGTGCTAAAGCGTAATATTCATTAAGCCCGTAATGTGAGAGCAGGAACATCCTGGCTGTCTGAGGCCGGAGTCAGCCCAGCCCAATCTGCCAGGCCCATCTGGTGTAGGGCACCAACGAGGTCTGGACGGGTCCAGAACCCAGCTGCACACTCACGGCACACCTGCAGCCCGCCCAACTCCACCGCTCCTCTCTGACCGGAGCTGACAGTTTGTCATTTCCACAGCGTGAACTGAAACCACAGGCTGCGAAACGTGAGCAGAGGAAGCACGCTCTGTCGGTGGAACGAGTTGGGAGGAGCTGTGTTAGCTGGGAACGGGGACGATTTGGGGGCAGAATTAGACGGAGGGAATAAATCCGAGAACAGAGAGGGAAAACTTGGAAGAGACGGGTTCAGTCATTGTGTTAAAGAGAACAATGACGTTTTAGAAGAATCTAAATATGAATGGTCTACCTTTTTAACAGTGTGATTGGAATATAATTGTGTAATACAAAGGAACAGAGTATTCTGTGAAAAGCACTAAATGTTCCTCTTTGAATGATTTTCAACTTTTCCTTTAGGGGAAAGTAGAGTAAAAGAAATTACATCTAAAGAAAAGTTAGCATTTTAGGATAATGAGTTAATATGTCCCCTTCAGATTAATTATTCCTTAAATTTAGACTTTGAAGAATGGAAAAAGCACAAACTACGTTACGATTCAAAAACACTTTGCGGCCTAAATGTCTCCTTTCCAAACGAGACGCTCGAAGAAACCCTCATCACTAAAATGATAACGAGGCAGAAGAAAATAGATTTTTTGAAACGGGTAATAACTGCGTCACAAATTATGCCTCCAAATGTTGCTTCACGATTGAGTATTTTAGGCAATATTGAGAACAAAGACTCCTGCTGCTTCACTTTGTGGTAATGGCCCCACTCTAGGTTCCCCGTGTTGTAAAGAAACTGATAATGGCTCTCTAAATACATCTCAACCAGACGTCGCTTTCATTGTAATCCTGCCGAGTTGGGACCATTTCATATTGTTAAGTGTGTTGTAAGACTCTAATTTTTAATTAAAAAAGACATCAGAAATCATGTTCCTTCTTTTTATTGCATATCTAAAAGTGTATTTCTGCAGTTCCAGGGTCATTAAAGGAAATCAAAGAACCCTCTCTTGGGTTTCGTGTCTGAATGGGAATCGGGCTGGGTGGAATGGTTTTTAGAGATTACATCAGCGCACCGTGTCAACTCAACAGACATGTCAGAATAAGTTGAGATTAACATCTTGTACAAGGTTCAGGAGGGAGAAAGAAACCCTTCTCAAGAATGAAGTAATTCTGTTACACCATGTTCTGATGTTGACGTACCTTGTCCGTCTAATGGGAATTCTTCCTTTTCAGACAAGAGTTTTGACCTTACATTTCAGGCTGTCAGAAAAAAACTATTATTAGATGTTTTTAATCAACAGATGAACATTTGTATCCGACTACTTTTCTTTGTTTTAAGCTTTATTCTTTATATCTTCCAGTGGTTTGTATCAGTTTAACAAACCAAGGTTTTCAAGTAGATGCGTCCACATCTCATAAAGGTAAAGAATTGGTGCCTCATGCATTCACATCAACCCCGTTTAGACCGCTTTCGTCAAGCTGGAGTTCATTTGCCCAGAAAGTCCGATTCATATGGGGAGGTGTCGATGTGTCATCGAACTCTGATGCAGACCCAAAAGAGCGAACTCGAAAAACTGTTTGAGGGGAACTCTGGAGCAGTTCGAATGCCAAATAGACCAGTAACGGCTCCAAAAACAGGAAGTAGTTTAAAGCGCAAGGTATTCTGGATAAGTACAACCAAACCATACACATGTGCCTGGCGCTAAACCCTCAGGATCTTTTACCAAAGAGAAATTTGACGGCACTCAAATTTTGTTTCCTTTTTGTGAAAGAAGTTCAGCTCAGTGTTTGACGTTTTTGTGTTGTTTCCTTCAGTGGTTCTTGGTGCAGCGCCACCACAGGTGGAGGAGGGTAACAGGTTGAAATTAATCCAAAACAGTGTCATAAGGTAGAACAAGTTGAGCATCTAATCTTGAGGTTCACAGGCCTCAGGGGTCTTTGTTTGCTTTTTAAAAAAATTTATTTTATTATTATTATTTTTTAACAAATCCATAAAAACACCAGATTAGAATAGTTCTTCAATCTCATTTCTTCAATAAGAGACACTTTATAAGTTCTTGTCTGAAACTGTAAACTGTCTTCTTTTCCCTGTGATTCCTACAGTACCAGTGTCCTCTAAAGATGACAGCAATTACTCAAATTTTATATTTATTTATTTTGTGATCAAGGTCAAAAATGGCAGGAACCATTTTTCCATCAACATGTCATGACTTTGTTTCTGGCTATTGATCTTTGTATTGTAGAAATTTGCAATACTTCCCTTTTAACCGGTGTGGCCTCCAGTCCCTTCACGCACGCTGTTGCTGGACCAGTGGTAAAAAAAAAAATCCATGAAATCCATCCCATAGAAACTGTTCTACTTTTTTATCTACAACTTGATGTATAGTGGTTTGATACGATTTGCCACTCGGCCGATGAAGCTGCCAGCAGTTCTGTAAATGTTAAGGCATGAAGTACAGACCAAATCAAACGTTCATCCCATGCTGGCATTTCCGGCATGCTTCTTCCACAGCAGCAGGGTCAAATGTCAGGCTCCCTTTGGAGCAGTCAATAATGTAATTACTTTTTAATTTACGTGACAATAAATTGACAGAAAATTTTGACTTGTAATCCCACCGAGGTCCTAATAAAACTCTTCCAATCTTCAAACGAGTAACCCGGTGTCAAACATCTGTTTATTTTTAATTTTTTGCGAGCTGCACGACGGTAGCAATTCCATAAAAATGCTGTGAAAAGCTGATACTTTCATCCATGTCGATTTGTGTTACATTCGCCTGAGTTCTGCTGACCAGCCAAAAGAAAGGAGAGCGTCCGCATACAGAGAAGCTTCAAAGATGTTGACGCTCTTCAAGGACTCGATTGTAAAAACCCAGTCAGCACCTCAATTTATGCAACTTCGATTCAGAAATATTTTATTGATCCCAAAGGAAAATTAAATGATGTTGGAGCTCATTAATTCAAAGTCATCGAGAGTGACGGCAACCGATTGAGTTGATTAACTCTAAATGGGCAGGTAGGTTATTTTTGGACAGTAGTATCTGTCTCCTACATCTCTGTCTTTTTTCCTGATTGTCTCAATATCACAAAAGGTCAAATGTCGAACCACTCCACTTTTCAGGAAGGAGATGATCATATTTTCAGATTGGACCAAAGTAAAGCACATCAAGGCATGTAAACTTTCCAAATAAAAAAAAAAAAAGCGATGCATCATTACTACTATAACTACATTTAGCAAATTGAATTACTTTTGTATTCCTAGCTTATCAACGTCTCTAAATGTTTAGTGGGATTTAATGACAATCTAATTTCAGTTTTATATATCTGCTTCCACACCCCTGAAATAATTGGGTCATTAGGAGGAATGTGTAGAGCTTAGCTTTACTCTTGGGTGTGTTGATGGGAGGAATTAAGAAGCGTGAATCATTTAGAAACAAGGTGAAGAGTGATGGGGTGGGGGGGGAGCAAAAACATTAGAGACAAATGGAAAAGAGTTGGATATAAATAGGCAAAGCTTCATCTTCATCTCAAGTCATCAAAAAGACACATGGATGCAGAAAACACAAGAAAAAACATCCGACTTCGACTTTATTAAAGGAAAATGGAAAGTTAGAGTTTAACACCATGTCTGAACACACATCATGGTATCAAGTTTCATAGTGTAACATTTTGAACCTCTGTAATGCATTGAGCTGCAGCTGTGAGGGGAGTTTTAACTCTATTATGATTGATCCACTGCTCCCTAAAAACTGACACGGCAGGATGAAGACTTGCCGCCCGCTGTTAAACAGGAAACTCGGCAGAAATGACAACAGCAGCTGGAACGATGAGGGATCAAAGAGAGAAAAGCATGTTGGTCACCAGTCAACATCACTGTTTGTTGTACAATAAGCCTGTGGATTTATTAGGGGAGTGGTTCTTTCTTCTCGTGTTTACCTCCACAGCTTCACGCCCAGAGCAGACACACAGATCACTGCCCTGAACTCAACATGTAAACACTCTGCTTGAACATCTGCTCAACATCCCGTTTTTGGTCTTTTGTATTGTTTCAGAGTTCAGTATTATAGTAGCTATGAAACAGTCAGCAGACTACTGGATTTCATACATTTGACCTAATGAGACCTGTTCAAAGATGTGCTTCATAGAAAAGACTTCGGCCTAAACAGAACATTTTAAAGTCTTTATATGTCTGAGTGTCTTTTAGAAACAAGTCATGAGTATTTTAGATATGATGCCTATTTATGGTTTCTTTGGTTTGTCCTTAAGCAGAATCTCGGGGAAGTTTTTACCTTTGGATAAAAATCTGTACTCAATAGATTTATACACTGATCAACGTCCTAAACCGGAAAGGTAAAAGTACTTGGACATTAGCTATGTTTTGTTCAGTTTTAATTTAAGGATATGTAAAGTTCAAAACTCGCTGCAGCCAAACTGATTGGCTGAGACCAAAATGGGTAGAAATGATTGTATTTCCTTTCTTTTGGGTGATAAATGTAAAAACTAAAAGAGCAAGGCTTCGTTTTCGTTTGACATAGTACTTTAACAAACAAATTGCACAGCAATCAAAGTGACCGCCTTGGCCAGTTTAGACGTTTACGGCCGTCAACACTATACGGAGACTGCTGGTATTCTCGGATGTTGATTGGGGATCATTTCTGTGTTTAGGCGGCTCTGCTTCACTGTGTAGATGAGTCCGCCAAGAGTCCTTGAATCCGTTGTAGGGCTTATTGTGTAAAGATACTGTGATTCTAGCATGTTCTTCACCTCACAGGTCCGTTCTGCATCAAATGTAATTTCTGTCTCCGACAAACCGTCTGCGTCTCTTGCAGCACATCCATATTTCGTAACAGACATGTTAAACTAAATGATGGCACACACGTTTCACCATAGAACAAATCCTGCAGCCGTGCGTTCTGGCATGTGCGCTTTTACACCTGCGAAGTATTTCACATTTACTTTTTTAAAAATTTTTTATTTCTCCTTATACTGTACATGCCTTCGTCTCCAAATACGCTCCAGTCAACTCGTTTAGTTGACCTCTGTTGTAAAGCTGAATTGGACTTTGGTCCGGACCAGTTTGGTTTTTCAGCAGGTTTAGACAGCTTTCTCACTGAGAGCTCGTACTTCACAGGGTCTCAGTTAAAGTCCACGTGCTGCATTTAGCTGACGCATTTAGGGCGGGCGTTCTTTCCTTAAACAACCCTACTTATACAGCTTTTTTTTTTTTTGGTGTGTTTTCAGCACCGAGTTTGCAGACTCACTAATTGGCAGATGGAGAGTTCACAAGAGACCCTCGGCCATTATGTAGGAATAATTATCCAGGCTCCGACCTTGTACGGTTTACAGATAAAACGTTGCAACACCTTCTGAAACGAAGAAATGTGCTTGATTAAAAACAGAGTCCCACGTTGTGAAATAATAACAGGAGAAAACTGTTGACCGGCTTAAGTAAAGCCTTCAACTTGGAGGTGCCGGGGCTTTATTTTTGACAAATGTTTTCTCCTTCCTTTTGTCTCCCTAATTGGATTTTGTGTGTATGCATGTGTGTGTATGGCCTCTTTGCGGTTTGCTGTGATCGCCTTACAGTGGCAGTCCACCACAGGGGCAATGAGAGAGGAAATTAACTCGTCGGTCACATCTTCCCGCTCCTTCTGGATACTTTCCACTGTCCTCCTCATCCTCCGTTTCTTGGGTTGACACGCTCAGACAGCACTCAGTGATTACAACTCATTAAACGCCCTTCACAGACATGCCTGGCTGGAATACGCAAGTGAAACTTTTAATTCAGTTTGGACCTGGAGACGTGGCAGCTACGGCTGAGACGTAGACGGGTCGAGTACAGAGGGGAAAAGTGGTAAAAAACAGGACAGTCACATATATGTAACGGAGACGAGGTCTGTGGGGATTACATGCGGCAGGAAGTGGTGAAGTGTTGTGGAGGTAATAGCCTAAGGGCACATTTTCCAGTCGAAGGTTAAGCCATCTGTGAAAATGAGGTAAAATGGGCCTTGTAGGGGTAATGATTTTCTCCTGTCCTGCAGAGCCTCATAATGCCCACATCTCTCCACTAAAAACACGCCTGAGGTGATATTATTCTCTGTGGCGGCGTGATGCTGCTGGAGCTCATTAGGATTCACATGTGCAGTTATGTTGTCAGCGAGTAGACTAATGCTGCGCTAAAGAGCAGAGTTCAGCACTTTCTTGAGCCAACACTGTAATCCATTTACATTTTTTTCTCTTTTTATCCTTGCGTTTTACCTGTGCAAATTTCTGCAAATTGTTATTCAGTAGGCGGGTTATAGACTTTTTGTTTTTCTTATGGGTTACCTCACCGCACGAGGTTAGGCTCTGAAACGGGAGAGTGGTGCGATGCTACGTCAATGTAGCAGATAGCTACTTTAAAATAGAAATGACTAAAAATTGTCGATGTTTAACGGGTAGCAGATCCGATAAAAGAAACTGAAGGTAAACGGTTCATCATGTCTTGTTTTATCTTTGTTTTCTCGTTTAATAAATCCTCTGTCAGTGATGCGATGTCCCTGTTTCACCATCACTTTTTAACATCTGCACTGAGATGAATCAGTGGCCATCTGGCAGAAACTAAAGCCGAATTGAAACTTGACAGGAGTTCCTCTGCAGAGTTTGTTGGGTTTTTGAAGATACAGTAAAGCTAAATATAAAACAATTTTTCATTTTTTTCTTGTCTCTTTCCTCCCAGCTCTGCTGCTTCTGTATGACGTCACCAACAGAGCGTCCTTTGACAACATCAGGGTAAGATCAATCACCTTGAAAGATGCTCGTCTTTCTCTCTCTCTCTCTGATGCAGTTCTATTTCAGAATGGTTTTAAATCCACAAGCCTAAACGTCACATCGTGTTATTTGAGCAAAGCTCGTTATTTACCAGCAGACTGTTTTCTTTCTCTTTGGCGAAGAGGTCATAAAGGTAAGTAGCATATTAGCTTCACAGTAGGTAAGCTGTATGCCTGATCAAAAACAGCTGGGAGATCTGCTGTGTGAAATTCCACATCTCTTTAAAAATGGACATGTTACTTATTGCAGCATCTCTGACCACCGGTCTACCATCAGTCCTTCCTCTTTTGCCAATTGTTTCCTTGACGCCTCCAAACCCGAAGTATAATTTACATCCGACATATTTTAAGGCGTGCAACAGTCTCCCTCCCTCTGAGCTGTTTGCAAGCGCGCTGAAACTCCCCCACCAGCATCAGATAATGAACAACAAGGCCACTGAGTGAGGATCACAACGGCAGCAAATGAGGGAGGTGACGAAGACGAGCAGCATGGGCCGCACAGATAAGAGCGCGCGGTGTCGCTAATAGACGGATCTCTTTGTAGTCCCAATCTCTGGCGTGTGAAGTCTTCTCCTCCGTTATTCTGCAGCCATTTCCTGTCCCATTTGGTGCTGCTCTCCTCTCTGCTCGGCGCGTTTCTCTCCTTTGATGAACACGGAGCAGAGATGAGAGCAGGACATGGTCATTGTAGGAGAGACTCGCATATAAATAAGTGTGTGTGTGTATGGGTGTGTGTGCGCGTGTGACTGCAGGGTCCATGGATGCTCGGTATGTGTTCCCACGCCTGAACTTTTCTACATTCGCACCTGTCACCATAACAAATTTGGCTGCCAGATAAATTGTCCCAGAATTAATCGCGCTAAACACTATGCCCATTTTCAAGTAATATGTAATGTTAAGAACACGTACCACTGGAACTTTGAGGTATTTTTCAAAATGTTTAAAGAAAAAATACCAAAAACAATTAAAAAAAAAACCCACTTACAACTGAACCCATAAATGGTATGGATTATGAAGTCTGTAAACAAAAGTGCCCTTCAAAAACTATTCATCATCACAATGGAAATTATCGAACATTTTAGTTTATCATGTGATTGATTTATTGCGAGAGCTTTAGTCAGACTTTGTCGCATCATAACACCAAACCTCAGAGTACCTTATTGGGATTTTATGTAATAGGATAAAGATTTTTTTATTTTATTTATTTATTTATTTTTTTACAAAATTCCTCCCTCTCAGTCAGATTGGAAGGGGATCATCAGTTATTTCCAACTTTTGCCTCAGATCATCAGTTCTGTTTAGGTCTGGACTTTGACTGGGACATTCCAACGGGTGGCTATGGTTTGATTTCAACTATTTAGCAAAGGATTGCTATTTGTTTAGTTAACTTCATCGTTCCACCCTAGCCAGCTTTCCTGTTCCTGATAAAATAAAAAACCCACAGCATGATACCACCACCACATTTACCCAACCAGATGATGTGTTCAGAATGATGGCGCTTGATAATTTTCCATTCCATTTTAAATTTAGTATTAATCTAAAAGTTTAATATTCGAGAAAAGTGCCATCTTCCACATGTTTGTTTTGTTCCTCATAAGGTTTCTGACAAACTCATGACTTTCTGTCCATTGCGCTGTTCCGCTTGCCACCCTTAGCTGGAGCCGGATCTATTGATTCCTGCAACAACCAGAGAACACATTAGCGGGAAAACGTTCCTTTGAGCCTTGGATTAAATTCTGGGACAAAAAACAAGCATGTGAAGCAAATTTAATCCATCTTAATTCAAATTCAGGAAGCAGCGTCGCTTCAATTTTCATTCACGGTACTTTCCTTCAGCAGACTAATCCTTTTTTCTCCTTCGTGTCAGGGAAACAGCTCTGATAGGACTTCAGTGAGACGCATCGACTCTGCTCCACATTGAGATTTCCACTGTTAGGCAGTGAGTGGGTTATGAGTGCGTTTAGTTCCCATCATCAGGACAAAACAACCCCAATGGCCAGAGCAGATGCAAACCCACTAGGAGGCTGATGAACAGTGGATGTGTGTGTGTTTGTGATCGTTGACCAGGCTGTTTTTGTTTCTGGGGCGGTCAGAGTCGACACAGAGCTTGGAAACAGATTCGAAGTACATTATACAAAATGTCTGACTGGTGTCACATATATTTTATGGAGAACAAGAAAAGTAGAGTGATGGTGAAGTTTGGCTCCTGTTGTCAGCACATCACTGTACATAGTGTCTTCTGTTGAGTATTTATTACTCAGCCAATGTTTGCAGTATGATACTTTGACCTTTTTGAAATCTGTGGCCCAAAAAATTAACCAAAGTATGGAAAAAGTAAAACTACTACTATTGACTAATTAAAACTACCAAACACACTCTAGAAACAAATTAATAGGCCAAAAGTCACAAAAAAAATACAACTAAACTACAATGAAAAACCCAAAGCTATTATAATCTGGAGCCAGACTCATCAACCAGCCAATACCAGCGTCACTTTACAAAAGCTGTGCATGTTTACTGAACAACAACTAAACTCCATCACTGACTCTTCTATATTTTGATAAAGTTCTCAAGCTAATGGTTCCTCAAAAGGCTGACCAACCAACTTCCTCATCCTTTTATTTTGAAATATCTCAAGCTAAAATGAACTGAGTGAATCATTGACGAGAGTTCATGGAAAAACCCGACTGGCTAAAGACTCACTTGTATTCTCTCGCTTTCCAATAGTCGTGTCCATGTATTAAAATTAAAACTTACACAATTGTAATTATCAATGCTTTTAAGTGGACATTATTCTACCACCTTTTACTTCTGCATACATAATTACATCATGGTTTAAACATGCTGCGTATGAATGCCATTAAACCGTGCGACTTTTACTCTCGTATGCTAAGCTAATGCAAAATTCATGCAAATTCTTGCTTGTTAGAAATATTCCAGTGTGCCTCAGTAGGGAGTGAAGTTTGCACCAAGTGGATTAACAGATGAGTTTATTTTAAACTCGTGTTGACTACACAGGTTTCCAAGGCCGCTGCACAAGGCTGTCTCCTATAGTGTGAATCCATTAGCAGCTGAGGCTGGAGGTGAAGGCTGAAGGGCGGCGAAATGATGGCGAGATAAAGAAGCGGGGCGCGCTGCTGTCCATCTCCCACTGTCTCACTCTGGCACCCATGCTTTCCTTTTCTCTCTCGCTCTTCTTTTCACTGCTGCCAACAAGCTCACCCAAGGCCCTCTTCTCTCCGCCTTTCTTCGCTGCTTTTATCACGTCTGCTGCATCTCAAACCAGTTAGGTCGTCTAATTGAACATCCACTCTTTTATATTTGCTCAAATGTCTTACTTTTCTTTTTTAACTTTTGAAAAGGTTTTATGCAAAATGTTTTTGGGTTCTTTGCATTTGTCTGAGACCCTTTTTAGGTACATTTTTTTTGACATTGAGGATTATTCCTGGGATAAATACTAAGGATAAACATTTACAATCACTGACTGCGAATGTTAACCTTGCATATTATCATTTAAAATGTTATGGAATTGCACTTTTTCGTTCTCCAGAAATCCTGTTGTCTCCAAATTAGGAGACTCTCACAAGCACGGACTTGGTGGCTAGATTTGTCACCCGATATCAAAAATGTAATGGCAAAGGTCATGTAATGTTCATATTGCTCTGAAGGTTTAGAATTAATTTTGGCATAGTGTTGCCAAAATTTGTATACAGCAACTCAAAAAATAAAAAATAAGATGTTATGTTCAAAACACTTTTAGTTTTATTGAAGTTTGCAATATTTTTATACCTTTATATAAAAGTAAATAGTAAATGTTTCATTTTATGGTCACCAAGGATAATAAGTTTAGTGAGACGCATCGACTTTTTCCAAAGTGGAAAAATCAAGTTTACCTTTTTGTCAACAATATTTCTACAATAAGTTTTCAGTCACAAAAAAATAGCATCTGTAGAAATATAGATTCTATCCCAACACTTCATTGACTTTTAGACTTAAACTAAAAAGTTGGTGTCCCAACACTGAACCTTGTGGGATTCCCCTTTTTTTGTTATTTACGGTGTGATACTTCGGCCCTTGTTTCTGTTTGTTCAATAAACGCTCTTGCTAAAATAAGATAAAAACAACTCTTCTACATTTCAAACCAAAGTCTATTGGCACTTTCAGCTTTTGCTTACTGCCCAGTGTTCTCTGCTCCCTGGAGAACAGGTGGTATTACTGTAACACTGAAATCTCCCACACGTGTTCTGTGACAGGCAAAAGTCAAAAGTGATAAAACAGAGCTGTAATATCTTGAGCTTTGTTTTAGTCTGGAGATCTCCACAAATTGATGACATCACACTGAAACTACACGCGTCTAAATGTACCACTGTAAATATGACCAAAGGTCACTGTCACTTGATTTCACCATTGTCATGGAGTGACTCGATTCTTGTCAGCACATGCTTTAATAGCTACATAAGATAGTTTGTTAGACTGACACAATTTGGTTTAATTAAGAGTGAAAGCATTATTATCATAAGACAGACATGTACCAGGTCTTATTTGTCTCCATAGCTGAAACCTCTAAACATGCCAAGACTAATGTGCTTTCAAGGAGTTTAATGAAACACAGGCAAAAAAAAAAATTATGCTTGTCTTTCTGAATATAAAAGCTATAATTACATCCATCCACATTAGAGACTTAATTGATAACTTACTGTCATCCTGTGATTGTTGTCATGCCAACTACTTCTCGAGCAATACCTTCTTTTTTTTTTTTCTGCCATCCCTGCTGACATTTAATTGGAGCGTTATTGTCTCCCACAATGGTGGGTGTGTCCAGCTTTCAATGCTAATTGTGCTAAAATGTTCCGAGCTTGTTTGGTCTTTCGGTGTAATTATAGCCGTCTGCAGCTTAATTTGAATAATCAGAACAAATAAAACAAATCACTGAGCAGAACGTGCTGGAAGCAGCCAAATAACATCACCTCAGTCTGCTGCCTAATCTCTAAAAGACACATCATCGGCCGTGTGGAGCGGTAACATTTCAGCAAAGCTGAAGGAGCGCTCGTATCGAGGCTGTACAGCTGCTGCCATGGCACCAGGACACCCTGTTGGGTAAGGATTTCTGCTTAAATGCCAAAAAAAAAACTCAAGAAATGCATCAGGAAGCACAAACATATAGCGGGGCTTCTACTGACCAACATGCGCCCGCTCAAAGGCCACGAGGGGAGGGAGATCACTAAATCTATAAATCAATGAAAGCCTTCCTGCTGCAGGAAAGATTTGTTTTCTGAGACATTCCCTTATCAACACAGTAGAAATCAACGTGATGTACACCTGGTGTCTGCTGGCACACAACTATAAATGTTTATGCAGAATAGGAGGGATAGAGGGGGGAAATGGCGGACCAAGTTGTAGAATAAAAAATAAACAACAATATTCTGGTTTATTTAGAGAGAGAAAAATAATGTAGACTTCATATAGAACTCTGTAAAATCCAGCTTTTATTTTGATATTCCACATCTACTTAACAATGTGCTAATTAGCATATTAGCTAAATATTTAGCATGGACCCAAGCAATTAGTTACAGGCAAATTATTTAACTAGCAACCAAAATAATTTGTTAACCAGCCGTGTGTTTAGCGTACTGGCTAAGTATTTAGTTAAAATAAATATTTAATTTAGATCTAAATATTTTGTTTGTGAACTAAATATTAACAACTCTATGAAATATTTAGTTCACAAACTAAGTACTTGTTTAATTTGTAACCTAAATATTCATCCTACTAACTAAATGTAACACTAAACTAAATATTTAGCTTGTGAAATAAATGTATAATTTTGAGCTATACATTCAATATAACTTTGAAAATGAACACACACATTTTTTTCAGCCCAAAAATCTCAATTTCTACAAACCTACTCCTAATCCCTGATAAAATATAATTTCTGAAATGGAGATAATCGAATAAATTGAACTAAGTAGACATAAATCAACATAACATAAATCTGTGATGAAGAAACGTGTGACAAATGTTTCAGAAGAACCTGCTCTGACATTCCTACAACATTTTTGACATATGTCACCTATAGAGGAACGTATATGAATGTCTAAAATCAAACTCTTGCAGCTAGAAATGTCCAGCATTTCTCAGATGCCTCTCAGCGAGCTGCAACAGGGATAATGAGGTGGGATCAGGTTCACAGTGTCTAGCCTTGATGCTAACTTTGTGTTTTTCTGCCTTTTCTTGACTGTACTGCCCAACCAAGCATAGAAGTTTGAACACCCACATATGCATACTCATGCACATATTGGGTAAACAAATCCTGACACAATGCTCACATGATGTGCCGTCCCGTGCTCATGCGGACTAATAAGCGTCAGCGTGTTGTTCAGCCTGTGCTGTGCTGGGTGGAAGAAGATTTCCTCCTCTCTCACTTTTCGTCTTGTCTCGTTGTCTCTTCTCGGACTCCATCTGTCCGGCTAACTCGCACTTTTTCTGACATTTCGGTTATTTAATTTGCAGGAAAATTTCTAGAATAGATTCACTTCAGCGTCATGGTTAATCTTGCTTATGAACATAGACAGTTATGTCCCTTATGTAGAAATATTTACTACAACTGTCACTATGTCGTGATAGTGTAACATGAGATGGATAATTTGTGAAAACACCAGACTCCTCTGCCTCCTACCTACTACTGTTCACATCCTCCTCCTGGCTCTCCGCTACGCTACAGCTAGCTCCACACAACCGAGCCTGAATGCTAAGGCTAGTTAGCGTTGAAACCAACACTGCTGATTAAATGTTTTCCTGGAATGGTAAGTTAAGCATTGGCTTAACGAAGGCAGTGCCTCGTGGAAAGTTTTCCGTTTTTTGATGTTGCTGCTTTTTGCACTTTATGCTCAATTTGCTTTCTCTATTCTTGTGTGTAAAGAAAGCCACTTTGTTGATCATGTTTTGAGTTTACATATTTTTATCCAATTGAAGCTCTTATTATGCTTCACTGTTCAACATAAAACCTTCCATCTATTGCTCTGTAAGCAGATTCAGTCAAATCAAAATGTATTTGCTAATTGCGTACCTTAGATCTTATCTAGAAATAAGATTAGAAGTTTGAACATTAAGTCTGAGAACCCCTGATACAGAGGAAGCCAGGTGTAATGAGTAAATGAGTTTATTCATTTTAGAAAATAGAGTGTTATTCTCAGGCGAGAAGTCGGAGATGTGAAGCTTGGCCTGTTTTCCCCACATATAGATGCTGGTGACCCAAAATGTGGCTTCACGGTATGTGACATGTCATGCAGTCTTTCTTTTCCAGGTGTCACGGCATAAAAAAGTAGCAATTTTTGCTGTCATTGCCTGTCACTGCAGCCTGCCTCTGAAAAAATAAAAATAAAAAAGCAGAAATAAAACATAGCAAGACAGTGGCTCCGTCACTGTCAGCATGATTCTACCTGTACAAATACATTTTAGGAAATAACAGATGAAATGCATTTTACAGTGTTTTTTCTGTGAGTTTATGTGGTATTTTTGCTTCTTGTTTCATATTAAACCTCCAGGAAAAAATGCAACTTAACACTTTAACTCATTATGATGTTCAGATTGCAGAATTAATGCTTAAAAGATATAAAGAAAAGATATAACCAGCATTTGTATTCTGCTCCACTTACCTTGATAACCTTGATAAATAAAATCCTGTTCAATCCAGATGCCTTCAGAAGTAACAACAAAATTATTCTCATTATAAATACTGCTGTTCTTTAAGATATTAGTGAGCAAACATGAGAAACCCCTCAGACGGGTCAGGGAGAAGTCTGCACTGTTAATCACATATTCCATTACAGTTACAGTATGTAACTTTTTATAAAATGTTTTTTTTTTCTTTTTTTCTTTTTTTGCATATGTCACACTGAGGATGATTGACAGCGCTAAGACCCGCCTCCTGGCTCGGATTGGTTATTTCTAATTTGCACTGGGAGAAGGCAGAACAGCACGTTTTAAACATTTTTTATTCATTCTTTTCACAGATTGTCTGTCATAACGTAGTGTCGACATCGCGACAGTTTCAACAAAAAAAAAAAAAAAAAAAATATTTTATATAAAAGTTGCATACAGCTTCAAAATACATTAAAGTTTGTAGTTGTAACAAAACAAAATTGAGAATCCTTAACTGGGAGTTTATACTTTAACCCAATACTGATCAATTAGTTCAGATGTGTAATTGTTTGTATATATATTCTGATTTCATTTTAATTTAAAATAAATGAAAGAAAACATGGAAGGACTCTGCTGGATGTCAGGGTGAAACAATCTATGTTGAGACGGCTTAAGATTTTCTACTGGCCCCTTTTCTGTTTTTTTTTACATTATTAGGATGACGTGCTGCCTCTCGGTGATTGCTGACTTCATACTTGTGGCACTTTCTAATATCTGTTCTCATGTGTAATCATGGCAAAAATACCTTTTTTAAAATTTAGCATGCAATCACGGCTGACTGAGCTTTTAAAACGATCCCACAGACACCTGGGATTGGATTGAGCTCCCTGGCAGGTTAAGTAGCAGGAGCGAAACGAAAAAGGAAGGGGGAGAAATTTGAAACTATTTCTTCACGAGATTGTCATGGTGATTAAGGTGTCTGGGAAGTAAATTAGTCCTTGACGTGCCAACAATGAGAAGTGCCAGTGCGGTATGATTTTGAATGAACAGCAGAAGCTCCTCACTTGGCTGTCAGGCTGCAGACAGAGAGCAGCATGTTGGTTGGAATCTGCAGGAAGTAATGCAGAGCATGGAGCATCTGTTCGGCCCCTGCAGGCCACAAAATGTATTTAAACCTATAAAGTCCCAGTGCATTCAAATCAGTTTCTGGAGAATTCAACATCACCTCTTTTTCTCTTCTTATTTTGAATGAATTTCTCAATTTTCCTGATGTCATTTCCCTTTCAGGATTAATATGATGTTACACAATTGATTTCAGTTAATGTCAACACATGGTAACGTCTCCCATTTTTTTTTTAAGCTTTTATTAAATCAAGTCTATTTGTATATCACACTTCAGCAACAAAGCAGTTCAAAGGGCTTTACGTCATAAAGACACAAAAATACAGAACACACAGTGAACAACTAAAGCATTACATGAGGGAATACTGTACCGCCCCTTTAAACCTTTGATTTGATGTCTTCTAGCTCCACCTGGTCATTTGTTGTAACATCAGGATGTGTGTCTGAGTCACATGCAGCATCTTAACTTCTGCACCTTACTTACTTTCTTTACTTCTTCAACACATTAAACTACCTGCACCTCCATTTAAACTATAATAAGTAGATTAACAGACCTCTGTATTGTCCATCCTCACTTGGTTGGTCATGTGATAGTGATGCAGCGTAGGATTGTGGAGAGTTTGTCTGAAGCAGTGAAGTCAGTGTTGTGACTGTTGAAGGGTAGTGAAATATTCATAAAATGTATGCATCAGTTAATATTGGTTATTTATCATAACATCAATATTAATTTTGGATATTGATATCGGCCCAAAGTTTCACATCGATGCATCCTTGGTAACTTTGGTAAGGCATCCGGTCCTGGGGAAGGTTCACCACCGTTCCATGTTTTTTATGTTCCAAACACATTTCCACACCAATGAAAGCTAAAGTATTTGGTGACGAGGCTGAAAAGCGAAGGAAATCTTCCAGGCTTCACTTTAAAGCTGCGGTATGTAGCGCGAGACTGGTTTTTCCTCTCAGATGTTTCTGTCAGAGCAGAGGTTTGGAACATAACCGCGTCTGGAGCTTGTTTAAAGTTTCATCGTCACGTTATGAGGAAGCCGCGGGGCAGCAGACGGCTTCATACGCTTATTAACAAGTTTCTTCTCCATAAAACGGTCCTTTACAATCTTATCACCCACTCTGGGTTAGTGGGTCCTGGATGTACGGGAATTAAAATGTAGATGAGGATTAATGTGTTAATAACATTTCTGTGGTTATCTACACCTTCCAGAGCTGCAAACCTATTACATTATGAAGAAAAATGTCATCCTGCTATGAAGTGCAGCGTCAAATTTATTGTTAACTCGGGTTGTGCATATTAGGATTTAGTCTGAAATCTTATTCATAAAAGCTCATTTTTGCTGGATAAATTCAATATTCTCATGTCCATGTTGCTTTTAATGATAAAGGGAATGTGCTGTGTTTTTCACACACATAATCTGACATGTCGACAAACGGTAGCTAAATCATGATGCCTCATTATCTTTATTTCAGACTTTTTGTTCAACTCAAATGAGGTAATTGCATATAAACAAGCAAATTTTACTCAGTTTAATTCAAAAGTAATTGCATACCTGGGCTTGTACAAACATTTTCAGTCACACCAATAATTTTCGCAAACAAAACACAGACTGCAATTGCAAGAAGGCGCATATGCTTTAGGGGGAGGAAAAAGTAAAATATTGAAGTAATAAGACATTTTAGTTTTCAACAGTTTCAGTGATGTTAGTCCTTGGAGCATAAAACCATTAAAAAAAGAGGAAAATTTGACTGAACTTGTCTTCGGGGACAGTTTGTTCTCTGGGCTTTCACACCCCGTGGTCGTAATTTGTGAAGCTGAGGAGGAGACTCTTCAGTTATCTCCTCACATTTCACGGCCGGGGAAGCGTGCGGTTCACCTGTTCCTGTTGCAGACGTTATCAAGATGCAGCTCGGCTGAAAGAAAGTTAATGCGGTTAGCAGTGATTTCAAGTGTTAGGCCCGTCTCTTTCTTCTCTTCACATCCTAAAGAAAATCATTGAAAGTTAATTAGGATGAAAAACACTCTGGGCTGTCCACTTTGTCGTTGGGGCAAACTGCAAAAACTGCCTCATGCATAATTTATTTATTTTGTGAAAATAACTTTATAGGATAATGTGATGTTTGTGAGTAAACTGACATTAAGCTTCCAAAATTGTAACAGCATCTTCAAATTTTCAACTCACACTGACAAATGGATTTAAAGCAGCTTTCTCAGTGTGTATTTTACAATAAATATTATTCTTCATTCAGAAGTTTAACTCAGAGGTATTACTGATTATGCAGTCCTCAAAGTAAAACACTTCATGCTTTGCTACAACATTATAGAATATTTCACAACTAAGTGCTTAAAAAAGGGAAATATTTTCACAGACATGTTTAAAAATGATCAATTGCATTCAGTTTGCACAAAAATGAAGGTCTCCAGGTCTTCCAGGTCTCCCTACTAAAAGGTACTGATATCACCAGTAGCATCGACAAACATATTTTTATACCTAAATCAAATTAAATTCTAATTACGGGGTTTCTGCAGAGCTAAATGACTGCTAATTTGATACAAGCATTGGAGCAGAAGGGAATCTAAAAGTTACACGATGATGGCTCTCAAGGACTGGACTTGGGCACCTTGTCTTATACAAACACAGATGTTTCTTCAACTGAGAAAACGGTGACCTACCTAATGCTGTTTTATGAAATTGCATTAATAAAACATCGTTTTTATCTTGCTAAAATGAGCTAAATCTGCGGCTCCATCTGACTGTTGGCCTTCCAGCACACTCAGGATTTTGTCACGTTTCTTTATATCCATTATGTCATCTTTCATCAAAGTCAGTGCACTACACCTCTTGCTGGATTGCTTGATTAATAAATAATGCACTGAGCTTTAGGTAACAAATTTAATCTTTTACAAGATTGTAAAAGTTGATTTCTATGAGCGACTCACCCATTTTTGTGGCACACATGTTGTGATGGCCCTTATTCTGCCAGTGTTCAGATGTTGGCTTCAGTGCAGCGATCTTGGTGATGTTGGCTGTAACTGGCCTGCGAGGCTGCCGCGAACAAGCAATCAGCTGTGCTATTTTTCTGGCCATGGCTGTCTTCTCTGGGACAGGGGGTGGTATTTTCCGGGGTGAAGCAGTCACCCTTCTCTGGCTTTGACCCGGCTCATCAAAGACGTCGTCCGATTCATCGGAAAGGCTAACTCGCCGGAGATGCATGGCGTGGAGCTGCTCAAGAGTCACCACAGGCAGAGTCTTCCCGAGGGATTTCAGGAAGGCAGAGGACTCGGAGTGGTGGCGGCGGGAAGGTTTGGGTCTCAGTGCAGGTTTGGTTTGAGACGAAGGTTCCGGGTTTGGAGAGCTGGGAGTAGGGATAGTAGGAAGAGGGATTTGCAGAGACAGCCTCTTGGCGCGGTTCTGAGAGGAGTTAGACCTGGATTTGGGTTGTATTTTCCATCCTAAAGGATCTGGGCCGATGATGACAGATGTGGGAACAGAAGTCGGGGAACAACAGGAAGAGGTGGAGGAAGAAGAGG
Source organism: Poeciliopsis paucimaculata (assembly GCA_903067055.1). Lineage (NCBI taxonomy): Eukaryota > Metazoa > Chordata > Actinopteri > Cyprinodontiformes > Poeciliidae > Poeciliopsis > Poeciliopsis paucimaculata. The sequence goes on along the minus strand of CAEGAD010004807.1, from coordinate 17,207 downwards.
AAGATGTCGATGAAAAGATCCCAATGGGGGGGCATGAGTATCGCTTGAAAGACGAATGCGAGGATATCTCTAGTTGCAGAAGGGAAGCCGTGCGCTGAGGAGGGTCAGGTTCCTGCTTGTTCTTCCTCACCATGATGACAGGCGGTGTCTGGCATTTACAGAAGTCAACTGACCAGCGTCTCTGAGGAGAGCGCAAGCTCACGTTGGATGTCAAGACTGTCAAGTTCGGTCGCTCTCTGGGGAAGTGGCTCCGTGTCGTTGGACATCCGGGAACTGGTCTCTCTCTGCTCTGTGCTCTGATGCTGACGGTATTTACATGACACACTTTTTCTCTCATTTTAGCAGAGCTGTGGAAAGCAGAGGCTATATTTCCATTACCATTAATAGCAGTGGAGCATTTCTTCATCTTGCTTGGTTAAGTGGGACCTGGGTGTGTAAAGAACGCTCTAAGGAGAGAGGAAGGAAGGGGTGTGTTCAGGATGTTTTACATCTAAAAAGAGGAACAGCACATACCCATCTGGACTTTTTAAGATAAAGTTTCTAAACCACTGACTTTTCACGACAGGAACAGCAACACATGTCCTAAACATTGTACATCAGACAAACGACATTCCTAATGAGGAATGACATTCCGTAGATAAATGCTTTTCTTTAAATGTTCATGACAAATCCTTCTTATCCAAAGTTTCAATTTGAGAAGAACATTTTAGAACCCTTTTAATAAAAGGTTCACTGTGACTTTTGAAGTCCACGGTGAAACAATAAGTCAAAAAGATTTATTATACACTCTGACATGGTTTAAAGAAATCCTTTTGATTCATTACGTTAACTTTGTTGATGCTAATCTTTCCTTAAAGTTTGCTCTTCCTTACATGTTACAAATGTATGATACTTCTCCTGACCAGGAAAAAACTAGTGTAGCAGAATTGATCAGTAGAAACATGTTCAACAAATGTTATGAAAAACATGATGGCATTTCTAGTCAAATATTACACTTGATCATGAAATGTAAAATATCAAATGTGAGGAGTTGTTTACCTGCAGCGTTATCCTGATCTCAGTCTCGGCTGATCTCTTCAGAGCTTTTGTCAGTAACTTCCCGTGTCCGTCTTGGTCTCATAGCGGTCCACCCAAATCTTACCACAGCTTCCTGAAAGCAACACCCTGAGAACCACAGATGTTTCAGTTCTCACTCTGTCGTGCAATCGCATCTCTCAAACACGGTTGGCAAACAGCTGTTGCTATCGTACCGTGAAGCAAGTGTGTGAAGGCTTTTAAGAAAGACATTTCCCAGGGTTGTTGTGACATATATAGATGTGATCAGGGTCTCTCCATAACCACTATCAATCAGTTCTTTTCTAAATCACTAGCAGTTTCACATTCTGTATTGAAAAGCCGTTACAGAAAACTGGACGTCCTCTCAGTCTGTGGGGCTTATTGGCATCAGTTTTGCTGCTTTGCATTTTGAATGTCTTTTCCACATGGTGTTTACATTTAGCTGCTCTCTGTCTTAAGATTAAACTGCCTAAATGTTTACAGACATTTGCTTTCACGCATTTCATAACTACTTTCTGCGCCACAAACTGCTCCAGGTGCAGGCAGAAATGTTTACAACACCAGCAGGGCGTCTCCTAGGGAGGTGATATTGCCAGTCAGTTGCAATATTTACACAATTTTTGGTCCAGATTTTTTTTTTTTTTTACTTTTTTTTTTTTTTTGCGAGAAGTCACAAGATTGTTTTGATGTAACTTTACAAATGACCTATCACACCACCCATCTCCTGGTGCAGTCTTTGGTCATCTCCCACCATGCTCTCCTAACTGGTCTCTGAAGACCAGCATGTGCTTTGACATCTCTGCCAGTGGCACATCTGGTCTTCAGTCAACCTAAAAGAGAATAGGTGTATTTCTTAAGCTGCACTTTCTACCTTTAGCTATCCGTACATATTTCAAGTAACTAATGTTAGCCCGCAAAGAGGCTAATGGAAAAGATTCTCTCAATCTGACTGTTCTCGCAAAGGTTAGTGTAAATACTCACTCCGGTTGTCAAGGGTTTGAAAGCTAGCAGTGTCTTTGCTGCACTCAAAACACTCCAGACTCCATCAGGCAGTGTTAATACAAAGTTGCGTCAGAACTGGGGGGTCAAGAAACTCTTGCAGACCTAGCTGAAGACCTACCCTTAAAAAGCTCATTGTTAGTTCTGGCGTTACCTGCACTGTTTCATGCTCACCTGCAAGTCGCCTTGGATAAAAACATCTGCCAAATGTAACCAGCTTTCTTCTTATACCATAAATGCTAATTTTGGGATATTTGTAAAAGAAAAAAAAAAGAAAAAAGAAAAATCTTAAATTGTTGCCTATTTATAATATTTTAGGCCTATTTTATGACTGTATGGAAAAACTTGCAGTGTGACAAATTTGTTTTTTATGTGCCTTTTCTTGTGTTTGAAGAAAAGATCCTAGGTGGTGGCCAGGTAGAAATGGGATAGCTGTTAGCATTTTATTGCTTGCAGCTATTGGGAATGCAAGCCAATATTAATATATTTTTATCATAAAATCAATACATTTGTCTAGGAAAGAGACTGTGTCAATCACTCAAAGCCTGGGTAACTCAATGTGACGATGTTAAGTTGATGGCAGCAGTTGGTCAGATGATGACCCCTTGGATATTAATGGGAAACAGGTGGTAGTTTAACTCAGTAGTGAAAAACCTAAATCATCTTTAGGAATCCACTTCTGAAATGTTTTGCTTTTGGATTTGGTGTCATTTCCTATGTTGATTCTTCAACAGTCGTTTTGGAGGAGATTGTATGTAAAACTTCAACCATATTTGGCAAGTTGATGGATGCAGTGTGGGGTTGGGTCCTGCTTCAGTACCAAACTGGGCTCACTATGATGAGACAAAAAGGGTTCTAACTGAATGAACATTGAGCGTGATCCCATTTTAGTCATTTGAACCATAAAGGATGGAGGATTTGTAGCAATATATAAATTTCTGACTTCTAGAAACCCCTGAAATCTCTGTCTACAATTGGCCAGCAATAGCTTTTTAATTAGTCAAACAGAACTTTTCTTCAACACCCGAAAGCCTTTGTAGGTCACTCATAGTCAGGCCTTGCAACAAGGTGGCCGAGTGCTGCAGCCCTTTGACTGCGTCTGGCCAGTCATCTCTCTCTCTCTCTCTCTCTCTCTGTTTTTCTGGTCTGTCTGTGCACAAAAGTCAACGTGTCGAACTGGAAGCTGTGCAAACGTCCCAAATGTGACAGCGAGTCACAAAGCATCACATGTAAACCCGGCCGAACACGTGTCCTCTGCGCATCCCGCCTCATACCGTATGCACTCTGACTCCGCGTGTCGACAGCTCGTCTTTTTGAAGTCGGATCACTTTCAGTTCCTTCCTCCTCCACTTCTCACCTAATCCAGCCCCAGGCTGTCGGGATCTTTAAAGTCTGCGTGAGTAATTGGCAGGTTTGTGTGTTGTTGGGGGGTGTGGGGGCGGGCTCCGCACCATTGATCTTAGTGTAATGAAACGATGTACACCTCTGGGGATACTGTAAACCTGCACACGGGGGGGGAGGGATTACTGCTGATCAGAGACCTCTTCGTTTGATGATTCACACACTGAACACTGGAGGAAGACAAGTGTGGGTATGTTTGTGTGTGTAAACTATACAGAATCTGTGTTTAAGAGAAATTTCTGACCTTTTTTCCTGTTTCTTTCAATAGCAATGAAATATGTTTGCGTCTGCTCCCTGCAACAAGAGTCAATATGTGCTTATTGATGCTTGAAATGGTAACAGCAGCCCTCTGTTCAGCTCACTGTCTCCGCTTGAGTTGAGTGTTTATTTCATTTTAGTGGACTGCACATCATCCAGGAGAGTACTCTGCTTTCAATGTACATAAAGATGGAGGAGATGGAGAGAACAACAGGCCCAGAGCAACTTAGCACTCAAATCCGGTAGAGACATTGTGTTTGAAGCTTTTTGTTCATGGTGTTAGAACTCAGAAACCGGCGGAGCTGAAACGGAAAACACAGATTTGAAAGCCCGTTCCCCTGTCGTCTGGTTGGCAGAATAAAAGATCTCAAGGTTTTCGTGTGTTGAAGGAAAGCGTGAAAGGTGGATGGATTGAGAACCTCCTGTGGGAATAAGAACGGTTCTTTCAACTGTGTGGTAGATGTAAGCTGAGTGATTGCATCTAAACATTTACCGGAGAACGCTCAACTTCCATGTTTCAGATTGTTTTCAATTCAGTTTATTTATGTCGCACTGATTTGCAACAAACGTCATCTCAAGGCACTTTAGAAAAGTGTTCCAATCGATCCCAGTTATCAATCAGAATACTTCCTGTTTCTTATAGAAACCACCATAACCTGATCAAACTTTGACTTTTACACAAATTCACACTTCAACACTTAACTTCCCTGCCTGGTTCTGCTCACACATCATCAGGATTAACAGGATAATGACAGAAAATCAAACTATTCATCATCATCCGTGAACAGAAAATTACACAAGTTAATGAAGTCCTTAGTAGGGCACTCTTGGATCCAGTTGGACTCATTATTTAGTCTCTTGATAGTTTTAAGTAGAAAAAGCCCATCTTTCAAGAAACACAAAATAACAAATTAAGCCCCTTTTCCTCTTCTTAAGCAGCTTCTACAAGTGTGGAGAGGAAATCATTGTGTTTTCATTCATCTATCCAGCCTGGAGCGCCTCACCAGGGAGGCGTCCAGACTAGAGCCAAACAGTTCCTCATTGATAGTTTAAAGTTGTCCTGCTGGAAGAAGAATATTTGTTGATTTCTTAAACTTTGTCAATGGTTCTGTTACAAATGTTTCGGTTGGAAAAGAAAACTGTTCAGCTATTTTCATGGCAGTAAAATCTTGCAATTCCATTCAGCATTAAATATTAAATTGTTCCCTTGACATAAATTAGATGTTTTCTTCACTCCTGAATAGAGATGTTAAATGACGCCAGATTGTTCTGGGTTCGCTTCATGTTTTTTTTATGTTGGTTGGTTGGTTGGTTTAAAGTTTCTGATTTTTATTTTTACGTAACAAAACACTCAAAATCTTACCAAGTATTTTTGGTCTACTTTCTTGTGCAAATAACTTACAGGTGGCTTTTCAGGACTCTAGGACTGTTTTGAATTAATCTGTCTACAACTATCTATTATCTATCACATGCAATCCATTGAAGTTTTTGAGGTTTGATTTTTTTTTTCAAGGCACTAAATGGTGTATTGGAAACGGAAAGGTTTTGCATATTTCTCTTTTCTCTTAAGATTCCACCACAGCAATGTCTGTCCTTCTTTTAGACATCACTAAAGTTAAAAAAAGATATTTTAGATTCTCCTCAGTACTCTGTGATAAAAGCTCAGTACAACTATTTAAAGGAAATGACACCATGAGATTATTAGGCCATATTTTTGTCAGCGTAATTGGCATCCTGAGGTATAGTTTTTTTTATTTTTTCTCTCTTTCTGGGTTTAATTTTGTTGCACCGCTCGTCACCGTGGCAACAAACTGTCAAATTGGTCCCTAATCAGCTTCAGGTAAACATGGAATCGTTGGCTGGATGTGAACCCAAACCTAAACATCATGAACACACACTGCTGCTCATCCCTGCCGCCTCCTCCTCATCAGTAGAAAGTATGGCCAGGGCTGACATATTAAAATACACATTGTTCAACCAAGGCCGCCGCTGAAAAAAGAATGAAAGAAAAATCATTCTTCCAGGAAATCTTTTTTTGGTTCTTATCCACTGATACCAAACCTTAGTGTCATATTATTTTTTTTATTTGCACCTGGCTCGAACTGGTTATGCAAGCAGAAAGCAGCTGGAAAGTTAGTTACACAAAGAACAAATAGCAGGTAGTGTGAAGTTTTTATTGTTTCAACCATTTAATATCACAAATAGAATTATTGGACACCCAGAAATTGTAATCAAGATAGCAGAAATCCACTGAGAAGCTTTGTTTAGGGCTAATTATTGACACAAAGGTTAAAGCAAAGCAGGAAGAGGGAAAAGGTGTTTAATCTCCTTTTAGATTAAACACCTTTTTAGATCTGTGAAAGTGGGGGGTATTGAAAACAATACAATCTTGCACTGTATTGTTTTCCATGATCAAACACGCCAAAGAAAATTTTACCTTCTTACACTTCAAAACAAGTCGTGTATGACTGAGGTGAGATGACTGCGTCTTTAATTGGTAGATATTCTACCAACTTTAGCTTTCTGGCTTTTATTTTCTAGAAACAATTGAATGTTGCCCTGCAGTCACGATGGAAACTACCTGCACTCTAAATGTCTAAAATAGCTTTGCTATACGACTTTCATCCACTCTTCTAGACAACTTTGAGTTACAACTTTGGAGACGTTCTCTTAAGGCTCCACCACAGAATGATACTGTAGATTGGTCAGTCTGATCAATTGATTCAGTGTTTTCTGTTAGCTGGATAATAACTTTCAGAATTTGCAGCTGGTTCTGTAGCTTAAGAGTCAGATACATGTATTGAAATAGTCTACTAAACAGATGTCCAAGTCTGTTCCTCAGAATCTACCATCCTGCAACTTTTACATGCATCCCTGGTCTATTTCATCACCTGCAATAAAATCCAGCCTGTTTTTGACTGTTGTACAGCCTGGCCATCAAAAATATATCAAGTACAGCAAATAAAGGCTGAAAGAAAGCATAACGTTTTCAGGATTCCAGAAGCCATTGGCTCAAACTCAACTTTTCATGTCGTCAAAACTTCAAACATAGAAAGTATTATTATTTTGAAAGCCCCTAAAGACAGAGTGATGGGGTGGTATTTCCTAACTGACCAGACCCCTGCTGCAAGTCCCTCCAAGCAGAAACAAATCTCCTACCGCAGTAGGAGGGGTCAACCTCTGAATGTCTGTCTTTAGTCAGTAGCTGGAAGCGTTGCAGAGTGGGCTTGATGCTGACTGCATTTACTTTTATTGTTGTTTTGGATTCTCAGATAGTTTTATGTCTCAAGGTTTGGTACAAAACAAGTTTGATAACTTTCCTAAGATTGTTTCACATTGAAAATGTGTTTTCGCACCCGACAGTCCGGTGGATTAGATTCTATTGGGTTCCATAACAGCAACATTTTCAGATGGTGTGGTTTGCTTTTGGAGTGGTCTCCAGTCCGCTTTCAATTTGAACTGCATCAGAGTTCACTTCAATCAGACAGACCTCGGTTTGGCCTACAAAGCGAGTTCACTTTGTTGCCCGGCATCAGAGTTCGCTTCCTTGTTCATACCTCCCCAAATGAACCAGACTTTCTAGGCAAACAAACTAGAGTTTGATTAAAGCAGACTAAGCATTGCTGGTGTAAACGCTCCCTGAGTCTTCAATAATCTCAACAAGGAGTCTCCAAACCTGATGAGAAGGAAAACTAAAAGACAGAAAGTAGTGTTCAAAAAATAAAGAGTCAAAACATGACGCACGATTTAAGCAGAATAGAAGTTTAAGAGGAAACATGAAATTCATTGAGGCTGAAACTACTTGGACATGCTAGTTGCCATAGCTAGTCGTCTCTTTGCATTGCCATCCTGTTCTGTCTCATCTCATATAACGAAACATACAAAACAGACTTCACCCGTCCCTTAATTGGTGCGGTGGAGTATTTCCAAGTGCATTTATTAATTTTTCCACGTGAATTTAATTATGTCATACAAGCCCAAGAACTGGACCAATGCTAATTAGATCTGGAGATACTACAACAGTTCGTCTTTGTCTTTGCTAGTCCTGTTAGAGTTAAATCTGTCATTACTTTCTGTGGGTTAGAAGTACGCGGTTATATTACGCTTTGTATCGCATTTCAAAGGGTTGCACCTGAAGGTTGAACGCAGCCCACAAATAAACGAGAAGCTTTCTAGCGAGAGCAGAGAGTGAGTGGAAACCAAAGACTCTAACTAGAGCAAAGGAACTCTGTAATTTGAAGGAGATGGATGGACTGAGATACAAGAAGAAAGCACACGGGTTGTTGATGATCAGAGAACAACAATAATTCTATTTGTCTTTCCCTTCATGAAGCAATCCATCTTCTCTCACACAAGCCTTCATCCCTGACTCTCCTCTTCATCACCGCTATCTCCGTCTGTTGTCCCCCGTTCGTCCTTTTGTTCCCCTTTTTCATTTCTTTTCTTTAATCTTTGCTCCGTTTTCACCCGCAGGCGTGGCTGACGGAAATTCACGAGTACGCCCAGCAGGACGTGGTGGTCATGCTGCTGGGCAACAAGGTGAGGCCTTGTTGGCAACACTGGGAGATGGATGGGCAGATGGCCTCGGAGGGTGGCCGGGAAGGCTCATGGAGGACAGAATGGGAGCGCCAAGGCGGACCCGTGAATGCAAACGGGTGACCAAACGGTGCAATAGGAGCAACAACACAGAGACGGAGGATTTCATGATAAAACTCTTTTACATTCCAGGTTATCTTACAGAACTGGGGACAGTTGAACACACAAAAAAAGACTGTTCAATTAGTTTCCTAAATTGGTTTACTGGTCAGATATCACAATAAATAGGAAAATCATAAAGTTCATCTAGTTTAGTTGACAAAAAATACTTTTTAGTAGGGCTGAACGAGATGGGCTTAAACGTTTTAGCACAATATTTTTTGGTACTATTGTGATAACAATAAAAATGACAAGAAAAAACCATCCGTTTGTAATATGCTATAAAGAAGTGTGATTTGTATCACTGAGTTGTATGTAGTAACTGCATTTAGTCATATTTTTTAATATATATTTATATAAACTACTGAAAGAATAGAAAACGTTATTTCCAACTTAAAAAAATAAAAAAATAAAATAAAATAAACAAAACAACCAAACAGATCTGCTTGTCTGTAATCATCTAAAAATAAAATTACATAACATGTAATGACTGAAAAACAAGAGAAAAATAAATACGGACAGTTTTTTTTTTTTAATTCATTAATTGGAATTTATTGTGCCGATAAATAAAATTCTTATCATGATAAGAAGCGTATCACGATAAATTATGAACAATACAATAAATGTCCCCCTCTACTTTACTGTATATTCACTCGGGAATTGGTACTTGAAGCAAAGTGAGCAGGTACAGGTGGAAAATGAAAGCTTGTCAACAGCACAAAGCATCCAGTTCTCTAAAATGTCTGCACTCATTTTGAATTTGATAAAACTCAGTAGAGCGCCACCAGCAGAGGGCGCCATAAACCATCTCCTGCTGTGGAAGTGGGTTTTGTGCCTCTCCGCTCTGAAGAGCTGGAACATTGATTTGAAAAAGGGATGGAAATTTGACCTTTACTCAAAAATGGACAAACAGCAGCAGAGCAACCTAAGCCTAGAGACACCTGTGAGTAGCAGCTACAAATAACAAATACAATAATAAAAAAAAAAAGTTATTGATGATAACTTGACCAAGAATTATAGTGATAAACAATAATATTGTTTTATAATACTTTCAACTAATTATAATTATGGCTTAATAATGAAGGTTAACTCTCTCAAAAACTAGTTAAACGTGATTTTGTACAGGACATGCCACACTGGAGCTGGAAGACATTTTAATAACTAAAATAAAACAACCAAAAACCGTGAATAAAATGGTTAGGAAGTCTCTACACAAAATTCCCCTTCAAAAAATATTAGTGATCAGAATGGAAATTATTGAACTCATTGTAATTGGTCATTGGAGCAGGCCTAATAAGTGATGGCTCCTGAAGCTCTGACTGTTGCTGCATTCACATTTTTCTCAAGTGTTTTTTCCTTCCACTAAACTTTTCACAAGCTGTCCAGACAGCTCTGAACACCTCTTTGTGGATTATCTTTTGTGGCTTAGAAATTGAAAGAGAATTTTAAATGTTAGTATTCTGTAAGCTAAAATATTCCAAAATTAATAGCAAAACATTTCTACATGAAATACTTTTTTTTTTCAGTTTTACTGTTTGAGACAAATTCTTGAAATAAAATCTTGTATTCGGTGATATTCAGACATATTTATCTGCACCAGTTACACATATAAAATGTGGTTTTAATATTTCCTAAAGTAAAATAAAAAGTTGAGTGTATGATTGCACATTATTCTCATGCTTTTTCAGCGCTGAGACTATCAGAGCAACCACATGTTGTCGTGTTTTCCAGGCCGACTCCACACATGACAGGAAGGTAAAGCGAGAGGAAGGAGAGAAACTGGCCAAGGTGAGCCTTCTCCAATTCACACAAGAGCTTCTGCCGTGCTCCGTCTTCTGGCACAAACACCCTCTGTCCTTAGCCTGTGTGTCACTTCTTGATTATTCTGTTAAATTACACATTTGGTAGCCCTGCATAATGTTGTTATTATCATAAACGGTGCTAAATTAATTACCCCGGCCGTTGCACTCAGAGGACCTCTGAGGATAAATTTGAATTCACGGGGAGGAAATGTGGCCGAGCCTCTGCAGATGTCAGGATGTCGTTCTCAGCTGGAATATTAAGACTGTTTTGGCTTCCACAAAATCATATTTCTGTACCTGGGAGCACTTTTCATCGACTCTGCTTGGAAAAACAAAACAACAAAAAAAGAAAGCGAGAAATGGCTTGAGGCCAGAAATATCGACATGTTTTCAAAAAGAGGCTGAGTTATCGCTGCCAATTTCCAACTCCATCAAGCCTCTGCAGGTATTTTAAACCCCAACCATCAAATCAAGTGTGCATTAATAAAAGACCTAATCATTTCCAGGGTTATTTTCTCCCCTCACCAGATTTCCGTCAGCATGCTAAAAGCATGTTTCCTCTGCAGGAGTTTGGAGTGCCCTTCATGGAGACAAGCGCTAAATCAGGACTGAATGTGGAGTTGGCCTTCACCGCTGCGGCCAAGTGAGTCACACAAATACAGAATCCCAGCATGAGCCGCACCAAGTCAAACGGTGTTGCGAGTTTCATAGAAAACCCTCGTTTGTTGCTGCTGTTGCCTCACAGAAGTTATACAGGTATTTATTCCAGTTCAGCTGAAGCAGAACCATGGAAGTCATCCTGCTGCTTTCTCCTGGCTCAGAGAAAATAAAGGAGCTTTAGTGATTAGGGACTTCATGTGAGTAGTGACCAGAAAACACCTCCCACCACCAGGGGGCAGCATGAGAACTGCTGGGATTCTACCAGTATTTAAAGTCGTATTTCCTCCTCCGTCAGAACACTTTGGCGCCCGTTAATATGCCTTGACGGCTTTTCACAGAAACACTAAAACTTAAAGAACACCAGGACAGAATATGGAAGTTATGCTATGGTTGTCATGGTAAAGATGTTTAAAAACTTTAATGTGCTTAATATCAAGCTTAAACACGTAGAAACATTTTAATATCTACATTTATTCAGTAGCGTTGATCAAGGAGGAGATAGGAGTTAGCCCACCAGCGAAGCTCCTCAAGGCTAAAATAGCATCTCAATGCTGCTGCTGCAGCATCACATGCTAATGTTAGCATCCACAGCTCATATTTCTAAAAAAAATGATTTTGTCAAAAACGTTCCACGACTCATAAGTTTTTCAGTTTCCAGAGGTGTGCTATTCTGAACATTTTGGTATTGATCCAATACCAAATAAATACAGGCCCTTATCGCCAATACTGATACTTTTTTATTTATGTCTAATATATCGTCAAACTTCTGACCAGTCAGGGGGGATTTTTATGGTTATTTTCTTTGAATGATTTAGTTCCAATCTATGATGAAATTTGGACAGTTTATAGGCGTCGTATTCATATGACAAACAGTAACGATGTAAAAACAAAATTGTGCACCTTTTTTCCTGTATACACAAAGTGCAAAACAAAATTTGAGTTCAGAAACCAACTTTTTTTTTCAGATTAACTGAACAACACAAATAAAACCGCCTGAAAAAATAAGTCAAAAGCACAGAGGGTACTATTTCAACTGTGTGTGTGTTGTTTTTTTGTTTTTTTTTCTTAATGTATAATGTCAGGCAGTTTGTGTGGGAACCGTTTCCCTTTTATAGCCTCGTTATGGTAACAGGCTGGCATGCTGAGTCGTTGCCAATAATAGACTCGCTGTCTGGCCCACAATCCTTCTGCAAATACAGCATGTCAAATCTGATCCGTTCATCTCCTCATCCTCTAGCTCGTGTTTGCTGCTTCACAACTTTGCATCGCTCATCTGTTTTGTCACAGTTAAATCTCCACTTTGCCACTTTTTGTTATTCGCTCCGATCGCGTTAGCGTTGGGAAAGCAACCAAAACAGAGCAGGGGAATGTAACCTGTATATTAGTGACAATAAATAGCCCATTTTTTTATTCAAATTTTTAGCTAGTACACTGCTCTAATATCAAAGCAGTAATCAAAACATTCATTTCTGTGTCGACAAACGCATCCTCCACTCCTTTTCAATATTAGGTTAAAAACTCATCAAGCTCCTGGTTTCTGCGTCTTAATGAGCTAATTTCCACGGTAACCACGGGTGGGTTGCTGGCACGCGCCGCCAAATACAGACCCGGAGGGCTCAAAGGTTCAGGAGGTGGTGGCATATCGGCTCCATTAGTCTGAAATTATAACTTTTTTTTTTTTATGGCAGGTCAATAAAGGAAGTGTGGAGGCTTCTAATGAGGCACAAATTTATCATGAAGGAAACTCAAAATGACAACAAAGCCGCTCACAGGGGACGCAGATGGATACAAAGAGATGAAAACAGAGGAGAAAAGTTGTCTGTGATAATAACCAGATCGCTTTTATGCCTCAGAATTACGAGGGGAGTTTTCATGCAAGCCGCTGAATCCTACAGAAAGAACCACACAGCCTGCAGAGCATCGCTGGTACATTCTGTTATTTACCGCTAAAGAACAAACCACTTCAATGTTTTAACTAACTTAGGCTGCGTTCACACTGCAGACTGAAATGACCCAATTCAGATATTTTGTCAAATCTGATTTTTTAAATTAATTTATTTATTCTTTGCCAGGGCCGTTCACACTGCCACACATATGCGACCTTTATTTGTGGAAATATTTAATTACTTTAGTCATAAAATTCTACATGTGCTTTTATTCTTTTTAAAACTCATATTTCCCCTTAAATCACATACTCCTTCAACTTTTCCACTAACTTGTGATTATTGAAAATGTCCAAATAATCAAGAGCTATTCAGAAAACCTACAAACACACGAGTCAGACATTAATCGTGTTCACTCTGACTCCGTGCGTGGGTGTATGTGTGTATGTGTGATTGTGTGTTTGCGTGTGATCACCAGAGAGCTGAAGCACCGGACCATGAAGGAACCAGACGAGCCAAAGTTCCAGCTGCAGGAGTACGTGGACAAAGAAATGAGGGTCGGTGGCTGCTGCCGGACCTAGACTGCACCCGGTGTGTCGATCATGTCGGTACTGACCGCAGCAAAAGAAAGCAGGGATCTTATTATTATTATTATTATTATTATTATTATTATCGATGCCATTATTATCATTAAACTACACAATAACCTAGAGTATGTGTGTGACTGGGAATGACCCTCTCACTTTCTCAGTGACTATAAGGCCAACCTGCTCTCCCATAACTCACCCATCTGCTGCAACTGTGAATGTAAAATAACTCATGCATGTCCACACACACACATGCATCCACGTACACACGCACGCACGCACACACACGCACACACACACATGTTTCAGCTCAGTTCACTGCCTGCAGAATCTATGTTGCCCAGATTTTCATATGTGATGTACATATTTCAAAAATGATGACTGATTTTGTCTTTTGGGAGCTTTGTGGATCGTTTAAAGCTTTAGAGCAGAACTCGGTGGTCATGATGTTGTAGTTTATCAAATCAACAGAATCGGATCGAACTCACTGATGCAGCTAATCAGCCGTTTCTAAAGTCACTGTGTCCTCTTCTTGTACAGTGTCTAACCTGTTTTATTGATATGTGTGAAACTTGATCTGAGCCTCTGTCCGTTTATGTGCTCCACATCTCATATTTGAATACGTGTGATGAGATTCGACTCTAATCGGCATTCAGTTTCTCTGTAAGTTTTGACCCGATATGAAATGAAAAGAAGCGCATCATCAGCAAAAGACTGTATTCTGCACTTTATCCCAACAAAACAGAGGATTTTCATGAGATATCCAACTTATTTATGATGACTTCAAATGCTACAAGTGTGTTTTTATGGCCATAAAGTTCGCCACTGCAAAGTAAATAACTGGGTATTCTGTGTAAAGGTTCACAATAATAAAAATGTCTGATTTCAAACCTCTTTCATTAACCTCTGTGGAAATGCCTTCTACATTTCACTCAGTCTACTTTACCCACCGTCATGTAACCTGTGGAATTGACTGGAATAAAGTCAGCATCACCTTAAAGTGTAGGCTACGTTCACACAGCAGGTACTGATAATAAACTCAATTTTTTTTCTTTTTTTTGTTGAAACACTATTTTTTTTTTTTTTGTTTTTGCAAAAAAGAACTCGTACCACACATTAAATGTGCCCGCAATCAGACTTCAGTGTGGACAGTCTGTGACCCCGAAGCGACCCGCACACGCAAAGAAAGAACGTCCAACAGCAGCGCACCATATACAGAGATAATAGTAAACGGCGCCATCTTTGGATCAATTTTTAAATTATTCTGCAAAGGGAGACGCCAGCATTGTCACAGAATCATAATGGGACGAATAAAAAGAAGTCACAACTAATAGCAACGACATTTAGGAGAGCATCAGAAATAAGAGCGGTGAGATTGTGACGTGCTTCACTGATGCACACGTCTTTCACAATAGCAGAATTGGAATCTCCCATCAAAGTTTACCACGTCTGGCTTCTTCTGGTGCAGCATTAAGACACCAGGATGACATCAAAGTCGGATAAAGTGCGACGGGACCATTCTGTCTGTAGATGCCGCGAAAACAATCTGATGCGCAACTGATTTAGTAGCACATGTGGAACAGGTAACATTTTTTGTACGGTGACAGTATCTGAATTGGACCGTTCAGATGGCGGCGTTCGACACGAGTCGCATACGGTCAAAAAAAAAAAAAAAAAGTCAGATTTGGGTTGGATTAGCCTGCTGCTGGAATGTAGCCTTGGAGTACTGTGGGATTTTGTCAGTATAAAGCTCATGAAAATACTTCAGACAGATCTATTCTTTGGATGACAGATCCTCTTTCAGAGCAGGTTTCTTCTAGATTCCTGTTAGAGTCCAATGGCAGACCTCTTCTCATGGCCCATATCCTTCCTAAAGCAAAACATATTCACTTTTAGTGAATCAGATCACAATTCAGATTTGACTCCTGATGCTGGGCAGCTGAAATGAAAGCCAAGGCTGCTTTCAGAAAGTAACAGCTGGAATACTGAAGGTACTTCGCTTTAAGGAATGTTTGTTTCAGCTTCTATCTCCGGCCGAGTATTTTTCCACGGATGAAGTCATCTTTGTAAAAATCAGTGCTGGATGATGGTTGATTTCAAGTTGAAAGGCTCAAAAAGATGCCTTCATGTTTATTCTTTTCTGATGATTAAAGCACTTTTTGTGTAAATAACAGATGTTTTTTGTTTTTTTTCTGAATCTGAAAGAGGGAAATAACGTCACTTGTGGTCTTGTAATTTGTATCTTGCAATTATTTGTATTGTAAATTGTTCAAGAATAAATTCTGTCAAATTCTTTCTGTGAATCATTGGTGCCATCTTCTGGTAGCAGAACGGAATTACAGATTGGGACAAATTGTGTTTCTGCATCCTGTATAAAAATAGGCAATTAATTAATTTGTTATGGGACCAGAAGGGTGAACAAACAATCTACTAAATAAATTTGTAATTAGTAGATCAGCAAATATAAACCCTTATATAAAATTAAGCTGGACTGGACAAAGGTGAAAATGTACTCCTATAAAAGCTGAAAAGTTTGGAGGGTTTTAAGTTGAGAACAATTTTTTAAAAAAGCATGTTTTATTCCTGCTGACAGATATCATTTGTAGCTAATGTAAAAAATATTCGTACTCATAACTGAACCAGTCTCACTGATTATCAAAAATCACACCAGTCTTGGCTTCCCAACAATTTGTTTTCATCTACAGGTTTGTCTTTAATCTTTTCAGCAACTTCAATGATGCATTTAACGTAGATGACACATTATGGAATTTATATTAATTAATGTAATAAAGCAAAACATAAGAAATGGTTAACTAAAAGTTGCAGAGGACAAAACAACAGTGGATCATTGAGTGTCAACTTGGCACTAATGTATAACATAAACTATCCTGCTTCTGAACACACCAGCTTGTTTCCATCCAACTGTGATGCCAGTTGACTTATCGCGTGAATAAACTTATTCATTAAACTTATTCTTTTCTTCTTTTATTTTATTTTATTTGACATTAGCGGAATATTGACAAAGTTTTGCACATATTTGTAATGGAAGTGCAGCTAAAGTGTAACTATGTCCGGATGTTGATGCTACACATGAATCTAACAAACAGGAAGTAGAAACACTACAGAGTTTTGTGCCTCTGGTAAGGCACAGGCCCAGAACATATTGAGCAGATGTGTTTCCACCACAGACGGCTGATGTTGGGAACGATGCAGCCAGGAGGATGGCCACGGCGATGCGCCAATGAGCCAACCAAGACACCAGGAGCAAAAAAAAAACAAAACTCTTGATTGCTCTCTGTAATTCACTCTGACCGTCTTCACTCAGTTTATTAACTGTGGCCTGAAATTGATGAGGGACTCAGAGTATTGCACATTATGCAACCGGTTCCCAGAAATTTTGTTCTTATGAGGGAAATTTCCCACGTACAATTACTGTGACGTGTGAGAACGAGGAACACTTCAGCTACACACTTGGCTCTCCTCCTGAACCTCCTGTCTTAGTGTTAGTAATGTCTTTTCAAAAATACATCCAAACGTTGAACTTGATCAGGAGTACACAGGTACACACCAATGAACCTTTTAGAGTGCTGGTTATTTCTATTTTTGTATTTCTTGCAGCTTTTTTTTTTTTTTTTTTTACATCCGTCATGGGTAAGTACAAATTTATTATGTTGCGTACATTTTTGTCCTGATGCATGTCTTAAATTTAATTCATGATTGTCTTAAAAAGTTTCAAATTTGAGTTGGTCAAACCTGTAGAAACCCCGGCTAACCTGGCAAAACTCTCTTACCCAAAGTTCAGTTGGGTTGTTGTTTAGCACACTTTTGGTTTTAATGTATAATTTTCTCACATGATAATCGTAATT